>UZAE01012718.1:0-22021 GCA_900617975.1 Rodentolepis nana | reverse complement strand
CGTACGTCGATACCGTTTATCTATTAAGTGGATATTTATCGTTAGAAATAAACAAGGCATCCAGATGCAGAATATCTATTGACCCGATCTCGCCAATGTGCCTTGTCGGAACAAACTGAGACGCAAATTAGACAAGACGTCACTAGGAGCAATTCTTAAGATGCCAAACTATGAAAATATCAGTTAGCATAGCCATAACAAATTGATTCTGGGATACAGTGAAGGTACTATGGTTGAATATTCACTCTCGCATCCTGCTTATCTGCCCCGAGGACTCAAAATGTAAGTGTCAAGACCTTTTCTACCAAAATTTTTGAGCACAGTTCCAAATACATTGCAAAATGCAAGATAATCAAAACCAACGAAGAGACAACTTTTCCATCAATACATTTTTGTAATCACTCAAGCCAAAGCTTTCCAATAATGATGATGCAACTGTACAAAATAGAGCGCTTCTCATACAACCTACGTCCATTGACATAAAAAAGCTAAGGTCGGTGAATTTCATGAAACAACAAAAGTGACTAACATACCTTATACAATTGATCTCCAACTCGAAGTTGTCCAGTTTTATCAGCGGCACCGCCTTCAACAATTCGGCTAATGTAAATAGTCTGTAAATAAATCAGAATAAAAAACACCCATTTATTAACCAAAATAACCACTAAGCAAGCAGCAAAGCAAACTAGGATTAGATCAATGAAACAAAATCCACAACTGAGCAAGATATATTTGTAGTTAGTAATGATTAGAGGCAATAGGAGCAAGAGTAGGATGAGTTGAGAAAATCAAATTAATATAATATCTAATCAGCAGGAGGGTTCGAATGATGAACCATCAACTCTAATCAGTTTGGAGAGTGAGGGGGGGGGATGAACCTTACCTCAAGAAAGTTTAAATGGGCCTAAAGATGATAGAAACATTTCAAATAGATACAGACAAGAGGAACCACCATGGAAACGGAGTCCGTGTGTTAGAGGTCATTCTAAGCGAAAGATGTCTCTGAAATAGATCCGCGACAAAACCATTAACAGGAGGCAAACTTGCCTATTTGTTTAGAATATCCTTGATTGAAAAATTCGATTTCCACTATCCGTGTTGGCGATAGAAATGAACATCGACCCATTTAATTGACAAGCATCCACTCACTGCCCATTAGTTTTGTATTTAACTCTAAAGATCACTCTTGATTAATTAGCTAAACTCGAATAAGTTGAGGGATTTGTCAATACTTATGTTTTAAACGTAATATGAACTATTTTATTTATTTAACGGAAAGGAGTATTTAAACACATATAGCTAGTTCGACTTGGTAATTAGACCAGCGTAATACAAAGCGATAATTATGGGCTAGAGGAACCGCAATATTCGGAATTGTTGGCAATTCTAACTGTAGGAAAATTACGTGAATTGAGATCTTCTCTCTATATCATTGACGTTGGATCATCGATTTGTTTTCTTATTTCAATTTTCTAAATAAGATTGGTGTTTTCAATACCTCCCAGTCGTTATTGGTTTATGCCCCTACCACTTTCACACGGCCGGAATGGCCAAATTTGACCTGACCTCAAACCCACAAGCAGGCATTCGATGTTTTAAATCTGTGTGGAGGCAGTAGGGGGTGACTCACCGACGCATCAGCTTGAGGACCCAAAACACCACGACCCCCGGCAATGCTGAAACCAAGTCCGCTCCAATCACGATGGAGTGTGCATTTTATTAGCTGAAATAGAAAACGAAACGTCAAATATGAATATATGTACAAAGTTTTCATTTAATGTGTCTGCTGAAACGCTGTTCGACAGAGAGCACACGATTAGATTTGGCTTCATGCAGTACGCCCAGATGGAAGGAAGCCAGTTTGGAAGGCTAACGAGAAGATGAACATGTCTGCTCAACAGATACAAGAGTAGGACAATGTTGAGAAAAGCATAAGAGCACACTTTGATTTCAATATTTAAGTCACAAAGCATAAAATCAAAAAGACCGATGTAGTTATCAATTTAGGATCATTGCAAAAAGGACTCAAATAGAGTAGAATGACTACGTTGGCATGATTGACAATCTATGCTGATCACTGTCCAGTTATCACTTGGCAATCGTTTGAGTCCGAGAAGACTGATCAATTCACTGTGGGAGAGTTTGCAATCTGGTTAGTATGGATAACTGGAGTAATTACGAACTCTATCTAAACCTATTATGGACTCGTGTCAAGTTGCATTCTTGTCAAAAGCATGGCAGTCATCTGTGTGTCAGTTACGCCTCACATGAAAGTTCACAAAGCAAGAATCCCAATGCCTTATTACTTCTTGCATACAACCTGTTATACCGAAACAAAGTATATTAGTTTTATGAATAAGCTTTCGGAATTAATATTATGACTTTATTGGAACAGGTCTAAGTCAATCAATAGCCTCCTGTTCGAAGAAAAAATATTCAAAACAAATTAACCCCGAAATGAATATCTATAGAAAGTAGTAATTTCATTTCAGAGGTGCGCAATAGACTTACCTCCACGTGGTGCACCCTGGGCAACATATAATCATACGGCAAAAAGTCTATTAATCAACAATTGACTTCTGACTTCAAACTACCATGACCCCACTGTATGCCATATTCGACCCCTCCACAGTACTCACTTTACCTTTTTCTCTACCATTGTGCCTGTCTGTCGCTTTTACATCTGTGAATCACTCTTCTGTTCCCTCTCTCGACTTTTGTGACTTTGTTGTTCCTTCTCCTCTCTGTGAAGCCCAAAGTCAACTAAAGGACTAATGATAGCTATCATAAAGCCTGTCATTTGAAATAAATAAATCATTTCATTTTAAACTACTTGTTCTTCTAGTTATTGTTCATTAAGAAAAATAAAGTTTGTGATGAGATCTTGAGATGAACAAGGTTCTGAGTGGGCTAAATTGACTGCAGGGTGAAAGAATGAAAAGACACCTTTCCAGCTTACTAGCAAATAGCATAGATACGATTGCTTACGCAACAATTTGTCTCCTTTCCAAGTCATCTACGCGATGAAGAACTTAGAAGTCCGAAGACAAATAGATTTTCAAAATTCCTCAATCAAGGTTTAATTAAATCTATGCTGTGCATTAGCCCTAATTGTCATATATTAGGGAAGTTGGAAAAAAAATTGAACGCTTAAATGTATCCTTTCAACAGGGTGTGTGCGCCAATTTAAAGGACAGCCAATAGAGAAGTCAATTTAAATAAAAAAAACATTATGCTCTTTCCTACATGTGTAGCTCATTACAAAATTATATNAACAAAGTTATTCATTCCAAACGGGTGACTTCGCAAAAAAAAAAGCAAGGTGAACTTTTGGGTTAAATCAAGCAAACCTTGGCAGTAAATAACCACTTGTTAGAGAAATAGTTGGCGAATTCAACTGGGAAAAAACACAGAAATACTGCGGGAAGTAAATGTGTGTGTCAGGCCAAAGCAGCAAAATTCCGTAATTTAAATAAACACAACGATCAATATTAGTTTACAAAGTAGCGAAAAGTAAATGTTTTTGTGCTTCACTAGAAACGTTAAGATACCTTATATTTGCAAAAAAGTGCGAATAAAACCATTTGGAAACTGTAAGAACCATTTGCCACACAAGAACCTGGTTTTAATTTCATATAAATCATCCAAATTGAAATAAATTCTGAGAAAATTAGTCAAACATCTATTAAATATTTGTAAACATAAGTCCATCTTTGAAGGGTATGCCGTATGCTATCACTAAAACGATTGTTATAAAATGGTGAGGCTGATATAGACAGGAAATTCATTATCTCCTGCGTGATAGATCAGATGAGATCAAATTAGGATCCAGTTTCGGAAATATATACATTCGAGTCATTCAATACTTAAAACCGCATAATGTACTTATTTTTTTACCATAGGATAGTTTATATGAATGCATTATATTTCTCCACTCGGGGTGTGCGATAGACTTAAATCCACGTGGTGTACCCTGGGCAACGTATACTCATATGGCAGAAAAGTCTATTAACCGGCAGTTGACTTCTGACTTCAAACTACCATCACCCCACTGTATGTCATATTCGGCTACTCCCACAGTTCTCACCTCACCTTTTTCCACTTTTGTTTCTGTCTCTTTTACATCTGTGAATCACTCTTCTGTTCCCCCTCTCGACTTTTTTTCACTTTGATGTTTCTTCCCTATGTGAAGCCTGAAGTCAACTAAAGGGCTAATGATAACCATCAAAACACCTGCCATTTGATATAAAATAAAATATATTTCTCCAATCAAATAATAAACGAACAAAACACAGATTTAAAATCGAAGAACGTGGGAATCAACAGAAAAGAAGGAGTAGTTCCAGTGGCTGAGAAAATCAGACAAATAAGTAAACAAAATAGTAAAGAAAACAGCAATATTAACATCTATAGAAGAAATAAGTGCTTTTACTAAGGAACGCAGTGTAAATAGGAGAACAGTTTATACGTAACATAAAATTAACGACCTCAAAATAATCAATTGCTGAAGGATAAACAGAGAAAGTTGAGAGAAAACAATGCTCGAATTATAAAATGAATACAATGGCACAGTGGAAGGTGATTACACAGGTAGAGAGAAGGGATAACAGGATCTTATGTCGTCCCAATCTCCTACAAAACTATTTTTTCCCATTCCCCCAGACATGACCCTGACGCCCTATTACCACCTTTATGGAATCAGTATTAGTTTGTGACTAAGGCAGTTGATCAAAAACTTATGGCATGACTTTGATGTAAGTGCTGAAATGGTTTCTTCCAATCGTTTGACTGGCAGTAAGCTCATTGGAAGAAAAATGTGGTCTAAACAAATATTGGCACTGCCAAGTAAACGCTCGAAATTGCAATTTGGTGGAACATATGAGTTTTAAAGACACTTCTGCGAAATAGGAAAGTTCTACTTATTGGCATAGCAACAAATTGTCATAATCACTTCGGGAATCCTTAAACAAAGCATAAAACTGGCATTTGTATCTTTCCCATGTGTTGAGATTAAGTTTTTCCCTTGCAAATTTCTCAAACAAAGGGAAAATAAAAAGCCATAGCAAATAGAAGATAAAAAGTCTAGCAAAGCAAACGTACGATTATTTTCATTTAACCGTTTATTAAATTCATTCGACTTGCTGAAAAAACGGAGGCTCATATAAGAAACTCGTGTTCTTAGCAAGCGCATTTAACTTCATTAAAATCAATATTCGAGCCGAGATTGCAGTATTTTGAATTATACAAATAATATTTAAAGATTATCTCTTGATATAAGTAGGCCAATAATATAGTTTTAGTAAGGCTATTAGACAATTGGCAAAATATACAACGCGAACCTAAACGTAGGAGCATACATTTAACACTAAATTAATTATTAATTAATTAATTATTATTTTGCTATAACTTTAAGCAAGCCTTTGGAGACCTTAAACAGTTTTAGTAATTGAGTCAAATAATTCTATGATTTAATAAATCCTCTATTATTTAACAAAGCTACAAATAAAAATTTTCAGTACAATGTTTAATCACAAATTGGCCATTCAGTAAAATTACTTTCCCATCATAATAGTATGAGAGACAAGCATTTTAGGAAATATATAACTAACTTCCACGACGAAAAACGCGAAATCTATTGTCATATAAACCTTTATGATTAGTCAGTCTGTTCACTACGTGTGCACCGAGTGCATTGAATGCGTGACCCCTGACTTCCCAGGAGAACACGTGAGTGGTTACGCCCCTGGGGAGCACACCAAATATCGACAGATCTCTTACTTGCATAGCCGTAGGTGCAGCTTGAGCAAAGGGAAGAGTAGAACTGGGTATAAGCCTTCCAAGAGAAGTGGTATTGAGTAGACTGGAAGGCAAATTATGCGCTCTCTGAGGATCCGCAAGATATGTCGGTTGAAGGGGGAAGGCTTTTGCCGATCGATCGTCATTGGTGGATTCCACATTGATTGTATGAGATGAGTGAGGAGGCGCATGGGTGACAACGGGCACTTCGCGACAGAGCAAGAGCTTGAATCGTGTGGCGTCTGTGCGAAGAGCGCTCACAGCCACTTGGTGCTCAACGTTAACCATACTCACGCCGTTCACCTGAAAAGGCAAATATTGTGTAAATGAATTTACATGCAATGGACAGAATGGTTCATTTACATGTCTGAATTGTCTAATAAGTTACTCAACTAGACATTTAGCTAACAGGAGATAACGTGATTAACACACATAGAAGACTATTCTTAAAAACCACACCCACATATCCATTTTTAATAGTTTGTATTTGACTGACTTGGTAAGGACATTAGACTAAATAGTCTATAATTTTTGACGGTGCTCAACTATGACGTAGGTAATCTGAATGTGTTTTACACGCATCCCAGCTCGCATAGAATGTGAGTAGAGCACACGATCACTTTGATTTAGATAAAATATAACCTTGGGCCAAAAAGTGTGTAGGATACAAGGTGTGAGAGGACACATAACCACAGAGCCACAATCCCCTGACATGGTAAGGAATACGAGAAAGAGCATATTTCATGATACAGTCACTGTTTTACTGATTGATCTCATCTGCGTGCAGGCAAGTGCGTCCGTACTGGCAGATGTGATTGTTAGCTTAATTTTGGTAGCAAAATGGTTGGCTGTATTGGTTAAGACACACAAGCGACATGAATTAAATAGATTGAGTTTCTACATTGAGATGGTTTCTGTAAAGTCCTTGTACAAGGTAAATTACTTACCTGAGATTTGGAATTGATTAGCAATTTGGATAACAGCACCAAATTTCACAAATACCATATAGAAAAGGCTAATTATTTGAAGTGCGTGCACACAACTATCTCATAGGTGATTTATGCAAGAGTTAAGTAAAGTGCAATTGTGAATTACTAATTCTGCTAGATACCTAATGAAAAATTAACACGATTCCAAATACCAAAGAGGAACAAAGTGCGAGGGTGACCAAAATGATTGATTTCAGTAATACTAAAATAAGTGATATAATAAGACGACACACGTAGGCTGACAGTAGAAGTTAAATTTCTAATTATGCTCAGTGACCAAAATGTTCGATTGAAAACCCAGAGCTCACAAACTCGAAATTCACCAACGAGTAAACAAAATAATTAGCTACGACAATTAACATTGATCTAGGGGGGAAGTAGCAGGATAGCTCATAATCTGTGATCACAGAATATTAGTCGTTTGCTCAATGTGTATTCTAGATTGAAATTCTGTCATGAAGATTTAGAGGAAAAAAAGGTTACTTGAAGACAAACTTTAATTCTCAACACACCACCCTCTCTTAGGCTCAAAACTCGCACGTTTTTAGTCAGCTAAATTGCTTCTTAGTGTGTGTGCTCACCATAAATAAACTGGGAAAACAAGAATGTGATGCACAATGTCACTCGCCAGCTCCTCCTTTAAGCGCTTTTGCCAAGCAAAGTGCTAGGCAAGCACAAAATGTCAGCTTTTTCTCATGAAAAGAGTGATTGCAAAAAATTTATATCTCATACAATTAACTCGCCTTGATGAAGTAGGTGATTACTGTGGGAAAAATAGTCCAGAAACAACCGATTATTAAAGCGTTAATTTTTAAGGAGTCTTTACGTGGGAAAAAATATCACACAAGACATAACTTTTGATTCTATGGTGGTCATGCGAATCTTCAAAAAAAGAGAAACAGACTTAAAGTAGAATGGAAAGGAATTAGACCTCATTGTTATACCACATTCAATAGGCACTTCGCCCACCACTTGAGTGCCAGCAATTGTATATTTTGGATAAAGAAGCTAGTTAATCTATCAGAATGGTCAACATTATTCTTCCACCTATAGACAGATGAGCTAGAGAAGTAGAACTTGAAAGGGTTTATTGAAGCTCTTTGCTTAGTATTTCATATATCTATGTAAATGAACATTTGGCTTGATTTTCTAAGAATTTTACTCAATTATAGAGAATTATGTGAGAATGATACTCGATTCGAAGTGGAGAAATCACAATAAAGACGACGAAATAGTGTGGCACGTAAGCAACAATGAAGTGATGCCAAGATTAATTAACCATGTAACACCGCGAGTGTCTGAAAAGCAACTAGTGAGCAAGTCTGCTGCAGACACATTATGAGACTGACGTGGTGGTGACTCCACGTATTTGAAATAATAACACAAAATAACGTTATTAGCTCATAAGCCCACTCTTTTCAACAAAGAATAACCAATCGTAATTCTTACAGCAATGAGCTACGGTTGAAAGTCAGACCTTATTAGTTACGCAAATTTACAAAAAGTGCATCTACGACTTTACTTTAAAAACGCGCCAAGGGGTAATAAGGCTCTTGAAAACGTAAAAAAAAACATATTTTGGCCATGTCTGCTCTGATCTAACTGTCAGCTGTTCCTTTTCTTTTACTTATCGCCAACCATATAAGCAAAATGCACAGAACAGTCACCTCAACGCAATGTAACGTAATTCGAGGTAGGTATCAGAAGTAGGTTAGCATAAACGCTTCATCGTTGCTTATTCCCAAATATTCCCGCTTTCTATCTCCATCTGCGATTCACTTTTACCACCCTCTCTCCCTAAATGATAAAGCGTCATCGTGCTTTAATGCACAAGAAGATCCTTGGCAGTGCAAAAACACTTATTTTAACACAAAAAGATCGAAATCACCTTTCCCTTAAATTTAAAGGGAGCTGGATAACGAATCGATGGAAATAAAGAAGAGAAAGCCTATGAAAGTCATTCAATTAGGCAAAAGCCAAGACAAGGTAGGAAGAGAGATAAGAGGAACGCAACAAAGGAGATAATACGCAGTTAATGTTTTATGAGTAAAAAGCAACACATTGAAGAAACAGGTGCAATTTACCATAATCAGGCAGGTAATAATTAAATGGTAGAAGATTCTTATAGAACAACGGCACTTGATGAGATTAAAAATATTAATAAATATTGTAGCAAATCTAACGTTAGCTTGAAACTGACATAATCTGTGCAATATCAGTAATATCACCTGACGACAGCTGAAATCATAATGTAGCCACAACTACCAAGAACAGGAAGAAAGAAAAGAAGACCTGTAGCTTTACTTCCAGCCAACAGACCATCGAAAATAGAGATAAGTTTACTTCCTGTTCTCTTAAAGAAAGCAGATCTAGAGTCATCAGATAGTTCATGATGAAAGCTTGGTACAATAATAGTAATTACTTTGCAACTACATGAATGCAGTGGGTGAATCTCAATGAATAACAATGAAGCACCATTTTACACACTAATGATTAGTAAGCATCAAATTTGCATCTAGTATGGCGACTAAACAACTTGCGCGGGTGGATAGAGCCATTAAAAGAAGCAAAACCAGAATCAGTGGCAATAATTTAACAAAGAGCTTAACTTTTAAGTCGCTTTAATCCAAATGCATTCTAAACACCCCTTAGTAGAAATTAATCTCATTGTTTAACTAGCATAGAGTATAATTAATACTCAACCCTTTTCTCAAAGTTAGGCTTCAGCCGAATAGGATATTCTCAAGTATTTCAAACTAAGGGGATTATAAACAAATTATACCTAGAATTAAACATAGTTCAGAAACTAAAAATTAAAATTCAATTTCCCACTCCACCCAGTCTGTAATAAATTGATTTGAATAATTGATAAATGATTGGCTGCTTGGTAAGGCAACAATTGTAGCAGTTGCTTCAGCGATGGTCTTGTGAGAGAGGACTTCAATAATCGACACAAATAAGGTGTACGAGAGAAAAGGCTTGATTCCCTCACCAATGAAACAAACATATTCAAACAATTTTCCTTGCATCAAGAATATGATAAAGTGAGGATACACAACCAAACAGTTTAAGAAAATAATGGATCAAAAAGATGAAAAGGATTCGAGATCCATCAGTACACAACTGATGAAACATAGTATATAACATTGATCGATAAAGCGTAAGCAATAGGAAACTTCTCAAGAAAAGGTGTTTTAGGAGCTTCATACACATCTATCCAAAACAAATGATGAAAAATGCTTAGCTTTCAATTTAAATAAATAGGTTTACGCCTTCTCCAATGTTGGCAAACCGGACAACTATAAAGAAGTGGTACAATGAATGAAAAGTCATAACATTTTCCAAAATTTTGCTTAGAAAAGTTCAATAGTTAAAGCAATTCATTCTAAAATTGATGGCCAACCACTCACCTCTAGCAACTTATCCCCAACTTTCAGCCCCGACGTCTCTGCCAACCCCCCAGGAGCAAGGCGACTAACAAAGATGCCTTGATCCAAGCCACGAAATGGTACCGAGCCCACTCCTCCAGCAATACTCAAGCCCAGACCTCCTCCAGGTTCCCTCTCGAGGGTTATATGCAGAGTAACCTGTTCTGTTTTCGGTGGTGATACTGATTGGGAGACAAGAGTTTGCTGGACGTTGGCTGCGGATTGCGCAAGTAGAGAGGGGGAGGTACTGCCGGGGGTGGCGTTAGAAGGCGTTGTATGAGATGCTTGGGCATTTTTAGACCCTGCTGTTAGAAGACTATCAGTTGACTGCCAAATAGGAAAACAACGCATTAGTAAGTGAATGAAAAGAACATATGGGGTAGAGAAAGCAACTGAAATATTACCCTTGTACTATCAGGAGGAATGCCTTCCGCAAAGGAATTAACCACGTTTGGATCGCAGCACTTCTTAAGGAGCTTGATGACTGCTTCTTCATTATTCACTGTAAGGAGAAACGGTTTAGATGTCAGCAGGTCATGAATCCCCTTATAACAATGCAATTATAAATTTCTATAAATGGGCCGTGTGATGAAAGGGAGGAAAGAAGGAAGTGACAAATAGCTGCAATCGCGATGAAATATTTACTGTTGCAATAGTGATTAGCAATTTCATCATTACTTCATCCGATTCAAATATCCGCCTTAGGAATTTAATCTAGTGACGTCTAGATATCTGGACATGACAAACTCTTGGAATGACCTTCACGACAAAAAGACTTGACACAAAATACCAAGATTTAGTCAGGAGAAGGTGCGATTTCGGAGTGTCTATCATACGTATTTTCCAACATACAACAAACTCATTCAAAGGGGGGGGGGATATCACGTTAGTAAGCTTAATAGAAAAATAAGATGAATACAAATATGTAAATTCAAATTAGTGAATAACCTACATACCTACATTTCCATGAAATTGATGGCATACTTGCTCATTACAGCACACAGTGAACTAGATTAAAATCGTACGATTATTAACGGAAAGGTACCTAAATTAAAAAGTTCAAAATCAACTGAAGAAATTTGTCCCTATTATGGAAAACTCGAAGGCCTCTACTACGCAATTGACTTGGAAAAAGTGCTTGCGCACAATCCTTCGTGAAGCACGGAAACTCAATNCGGAAAACCAAACCCCCCCCCCCCCACTATTCCCAAGAAAACAAATCAATCCAAAGGTGATCAATAAACAAAAGACCACAAAGCTGTGTATTATAGGGCTAGAAAATGTTAGCCCTTATGTTCTCGCACTTACACTCTATCAATGCTTTTATTAGTAGGTGGAGTGTGCGATAGACTTACCTCCACNATATTTACTGCGTGGTAGCACGCCTAAATTATAAAAATACTATATAACACTCAAGCGATATTTCGAACCTCGCGGCAACGAAAATGTGCGCACATAATTCGAGACGATAAATCAACATTCGATTTCTTACCATTTGTGTAAATAAATTTGTAAAACACATTCAAAGGAATCAATAAAAAATCAGTGGAATCTAGAACTTAGGTTGTTCAAGGTTCAATAATTACCCTATAATAATATGCTTTGAAACGGATACGAAGCATACGATTAATAAGAAGGCCATTACTCCATTACAAGTACATATACTCATTAACTATTATTCAGAGACCTGGAGGTAACTTGACTTATTTCTTATCAATGGGAAGCTCACAAAAATACGTAGAAATGCTTAAGCATGGACCGAAATTGCCAATATTTTCCACCATCATTATAACTCATTGCCATTATCGATATTGCGAGTCGCGATATGGCGAAATTAACCGATATTCACTATTTGTTCGCATGTGACCAATCCTGTTCTACCACAACAAAAATGAAACCCAATGATTGATTAGGTTTTCCACAACAGAGCACAGTTTGGAGAAATGAAGCATTAGGTGTATAAATAATTTCTAGGGTCAGTTAATAGACGCTTTGTTACTAAACTAGTCATATCAGGCAGATGTGTCTTCTCTTTCTCTAAAGTTTAAGCAACAGTAGCATACCCGCTAAAAGGACCTTGCTACACATTACAACAAGTTGGTGAACGCAGCAGCCCGACGCTATGGGAAGTGAAGAGCAAAAAACTTACTGTGAATACGAGCACGCTTAGTATAGTGTGGAGTATCGCGACGAATCAACTTCTGGTTTCCATTATCCTCATTGTCTTTCACGTCATCTCCAAAGGCCACAGACTTGGTAATCGTATCAATCTCCTCCTAAAAGAAATTAACCCTTTAGTTAGATAATTAAAGGCGGGAACATAAGAGACTCAATTTCGAAGAAATGAAAAGTATCGTCTTGTAAATGCAGAACGCCTGTCAGTATGCATAAAATTTAAATAAAATCATGCTTAAATTTATTAAAATAACCAAGTTCCAACGTAGATATTGGGAAGATGAGTAGACTTTTGGAGCCCCTTTTGCATTCGGTAACCATCAACTGATCAGATTTATTTTCGGATTAGCTAATATGTTTGCAAAATGTGAGGGGGCGGATTATGGAACCAAAGACACATTAGTTAGCTTGGATACTGCTCAGATGATCATCGAAATACTAATGCACTGGCTATGACAATATTATTCTCAAGTACTTTCTTTATATGCCAATTTCACCTAGAGTCCCCTAGATTGAAAACTCATTTACTTTTGAAAATTGTTTAGGTTTTGGAACATTCACAAATATCTAAACTCATTCGTCATCACCTTCACTCCACGAACACACAAAAGAGAACAAAATTTTGATTACTACTTCTAGTAGTAAGAGACAAACACAAAGGTAGAACAAAGGTGAGGTGAGTACTGTGGAAATAGTCGAATATGACATACAGTGGGGTGATGGTAGTTTGAAGTGAGAAATCAACTGCCAGTTAATAGACTTTTTGCCGTATGAGTATACGTTGCCCAGGGTGCACCACGTGGAGGTAAGTCTATGGCACACTCTTCTGTTCCCCCCCCCTCTCGACTTTTTCCAATTTGATGTTCCTTCCCCTCTGTGAAGCCCGAAGTCAGCTAAAGGGCTAATGATAAATATCATAAAGCCTGCCATTTGATATAAATAAATAAATATCTGTGGTTGTCTTATTCCCTCTCTCAATTGTATTTTTCGGTCACTTTAATTTTACCCAAAGTAGTAAAACGACGAAGAATAGAATGGCAGTCAATGTCTACAAATTTCAACCGATCGCATAGAAATTTAAATGCTCTCTCGGCAGCCCCGTGGAGATAGTAAAAGCCAGTCTCTTAATCAACTAAGGAGTCACAATTCATACTATTTAGCATAAAATACCACTAGTTAAATTAATTCAGAGTCCAACAAATGAATAAAATAATGAAAAATCAAATAATCCTAGCAAAGCACAATAAGGAATCGAATGTATCGGTTAACTTAAGGATGACATGACATAATTTTCCGAAAGTCAATAAAATAGCATTTATTTTTAATATATGTATAGAATGCTTTAGGATAGCATCTCTACGTTCATTTCCATTGATCTCAAAGTATATTAATCCCTTCTTTTAAACTTAAAAAATCGGACAAGTGGTTTGCGAAATCTCTATTCTCTTAAAGTATTCTCCATGAAACTGCAATTGCGGAAATACAATAGGGCGAGGTCTTGGGAATAGAACTTTCCCTATTTAATTTGCGAACATCCTAAACGGGTTATTCCACACACATCCTGCCTAGTGCCCAAAAGGAACTTCCGAAGGGCCAATGTGGGTTTAGCTCAAGGGATGGAATAGGTGTTGGATTTGAAGACAACCATTGTTTTTCCCCTGTAATGGCGTCATAAACGATCCCCTTCTCGACAAAAGTAACAATTTGATGCAATAACGGATTAATATTTTATCTTGCACATGCTAGGGTGTGCGATAGACTTACCTCCACGTGGTGCACCCTGGGCAACGTATACTCATACGGCAAAAAAGTCTATAAACCGGCAGTTGACTTCTGTCTTCAAACTACCATCACCTCACTGTATGTCATATTCGACATCTTCACAGTACTCACCTCAACTTTTTCCTACCTTTTCTAACTTCGTCTTTGAAACTCTTCTGTTCCTCCTTCCCTCTCGACTTTTTTTCACTTTGACGTTCCTTCCCTCTGTGACGCCTGAAGTCAACTCAAGGGCTAATGATAGCCATCAAAACGCCTACCATTTGATATAAATATAAATCTTGCACATGCTTCTTCGTTCGTTTCTAATATACTGGGAGAGCCAATGCAGCACTCAAAGTTTGCAGATGGCCCTGATATTGGGGCTCATTAAATTCTAATTGCCCGAATTAAATAATTTAAACTGAAATTGACATTGACAGACTGTAACCATTTGAAAAAAATTACAGCGATAACTTTAGTAGTGGCGTTGCAGACAGGCGTTTAAGGCCAACCTGACATACTCTCTGTCTACTCCACTCTGGGATTGGAATGTCTACCCGTGACAATAAAATAGAATTTATTACTCATAAATAGCGTTTAAAAATCTGTCCACTAGTAAAAAAACTTACAGAGATGTTACATGGACATAGATTGGAATCGATCATAGGGTTGTAAACTATAAAATTTCTCATCAGTGTCCATATTACTACGTTTTTTACCAAATATAGCCAGATAAGCGCGTTAATCGCGTAAAGTATCAAATATAATTTAAGCAAGGCACGCTAAAATCAGGGAGCATGCGTGAGATACGATAATAAAGACAAAGTTTCGAGCTAAGGCACTAGCATTTTTTTCCTTTCCGCATGCCACACCAGGGTGACTACATGCTTAAGGCATTAACTAGGTGAGTGAGTAGTCGTATCACAGTTACCTACATTTACAGCGCAGCACATAAACATAAAACTGCATAATGGTCCTGATGGTCGATGGTGATAAGTTACTCTCCAACACACACTTCTCTCGGTTGTAGAGAATGAAAAACCGCTCATATAAATGCCCATTCTGAATGCACCTCGGTGATGAGAGAACTTGAGTAAGTTGTAGAGCTTCTTGCCAGAAATACGTTACACTGAGTGAACAGAATTAACAAGTTTTATCCTTCGTGTACTCGAATATTAATAATTGGATATATATATACAGCTACTGACTGGAAAGGCATCTCATCAGTGTTGCATCATTAGTGAATCAGATAACCAATTATTTACAGCTGATTCAAATGGACTTTCTCCATATTGCGTTGATCTCTAAGACTTCCATCTTCTTCCGCCTGTAGTAGCTTAATTATTACCCACGTGGACAAATAGAGATTTTTCATGTACGCTCAAGTTTACATGGAGTAAAAGTTGGAATGTAAGATTTTAAATTAAAAGCACTTACACCTCCACTGCTATACTCCTCTTCATCATCCTTTTCCCGATCAGCACGACTAGCATGGGATCCAGGACCCTCCAAAGGTGATTCAGCAAACGTCACACCGGGACCACCATTGTCATTGCCATTATGACGTCCACGCCCAGAATTTGACGTAGATACATTCGTCGACAGGAGATCGTCAATTCCAGCTGAACTTGTAGGCGAAACAGGTGAAGTGAGATCAGAACTGAGGCTGCCTGCATAGTCGCTTCCTTGCGTATTAGTACTGGAGGGAAAAAGATCCCGTAAGATTTTTTGTGCAAACAAGAAATATACAATTATGTTGAGAAATTACTAGAGAGAAGAAGTATCCGTAGCAGAGCCAACTCCCCCAAGGGCACGCTTTGGCGTATCCTGTTTCCTAATATAGAGGGGTACATTCTATAGAAAAAATAGGAGAAACTGTGTGATCAAAGTACATATAAAAGTTGACTTTTGTTAATATGAACGAGTAACTTACGGCGTTATGAGAGGTGTTCTGATCGGCGTTCGGATGGAGATCTATAAGAAGGCAAAAATGAACAATAAAAGGTATTTGTTAGAAATAATGGAACACAAGATCGTTATAGGAAAGGCCAGAATGTAATGGGCAATATAAGTAGAGTGTATTAATAAAAAATAAATCACACAGCATTAAGGATTATGACAAAGAGCATGATTAACTTATACAATTCGCTAATGTCATTCAAATTATTTGATAAATAAATAAGAGATCTAAATAGTGAACAATGAGCAGTCTGCTAAGATCAATCTTAGACATCACTGATTACAACGAGAAAGCAACTATTCATAAAATTTATTTAAATGCTGAAAAAAATCAGCCAATGAGATAAATCTAAGAAAGCCTCTATACAAACACACAAATAAAGGCAACAATTGGACATGTGCCAACTTGTATAGAACCGACTGCAGTATTGCACACCTTAGAGAAGTAATAAAGCCAAACCTTACCGCGTACGTTGGATGGTATGTGGGGAGAATTGTCATTCTGAAATTCCAAGAAAAAGGAAAATTCAATGGAACGTTACCATAAATAAATTTATTAAAACACATGCATAGTTGTAGAAGGGCGAGGTTTCAATGAATAAACTTCGCTTATTTGATACAAACCTTAGGTAAATAAAGAATGATAAGTGTAAGTTCTTATGAACCAATCTGGATGGGATTATAATTATAACAAAAATACTATTATCCAACAAATCACGCGTTTTGCACTAACTATTGACGTACATTTAAATTAAAAAACTCGACCTTATTGTTTTGGCAAACAGAACCCTAGCGTCGGGCCAAATGGCTAACTCCACTTTGAGACCCAAAAAACTGACTTTGATTGACTTCTCTTTTCGTCGACCAAGATTTTCTCTGAGGTGATCACTAATAGAGGTATTATTAAAACCCGCTTAATCCTTTCCATGATTTGATTTGGCTTCAACAGCATTAATTTAGACTGTGCTAAATATTCCCATAAATTCGGTCTTCCTACCAAGAAGAAGAAATGGAAACTTTAAAGTAAGGTAACAGCTGGTGAATGTAAAAATATGATAACTGAAGAATTGGCTTCAAGATGTAGGCAGTTTTATGATAGCTGGTTAATTCCTTGAGAATTAGGCCTTTTGTTCGCGAAAGGGTCAGTGAAATGGAAATGAAATACGATGCCTGATTGACTTTCAACAATCCAAAAGAATTTTATGAATGAAGGAAAAAACAAGGATGTTTTACAATAATTAAAAACATAGGTAGCATTGTTTTTTGTTAAAAAAAACTAAATCAAAAAGGAAGAGAGGGGTAAGCGAATAACTTGATATAGCTCTGAAGAGCGCAAAAAAACGTCGATTACCTTAGCTATTTTAACTAACAAGCATTCTGTATTACAGACACTTTAAAATAGTAATCGAACAAAAACTGCAACATTCAGTCGACCCAAAAATGATAAGTGTCGCGAACAACTATATTTCCAACTCAAATCGTATCATTTAACGGAATGTGTGCGTGATCAGCTGAAGCGCTATTTGCCTTTCTAAAACACTGCATTAAGAGAGCGATGTTTAGTTACACAACGAAATTCAGTGCGAGAATTCAATTTCAGTGAAGATTAAAATAGCCTTTGATAGATAGGAACAATAGGAGAAACTGAAAAGTTCCCATTAGAATCTTTCATGGGTTTCCTTCAAAAAAGTAGGGGGGGGGGGGGGGGGAAGGGAGGGGGAGTGAAGAACTTTATGTTTCGTGGTTGAGTGATTAACGTCAACGTGTGCCAAACCAGAGGACACGCGTTTGAAACATGTCAATGCACAGCTATTGAACAATTTAGCCAACTTCAATCCTCAACTTTGACCCGAGTAAAAATTTCTTCTAGGGGAGGGCATAGAAACGCGCATTGCTTCAGTAGGGCATGGGATTTATAATTAATGAGTGTTAAGAGCACAAGCACATACACCTGACCACCATGGCGCAAAATGACTTTGAGTCATAATTAGGGAGCCAATAGAGATGCAGGCATGTTAGCATGCCGGTAAGATATTTCGTGATCACATTCGTACACACACACACGCACACACACAAATTTGCACATGCACGTACAACGACCCACACAACACCACTGCAATGGAGCCAAATACGTACGGTCAAACAAACTTACAAAAAAAAACTACATTGGAAATTGTCACCACACTCTCGCGCATACGTTGCATGCAATAAGGAGCTATGAGTCACGCAAATAGAACAGCCTGCGCGATTGTGTACATAGAGCTCTAGCATGTGGGTAAATAATGAAATCTCTACTCTTACCAGAATGGGCTCAGCTACTATTAGAAAATGAATTCGTAATATTCTGGAAAAAGAACTCTTTCCTTAGATAATAGATTCTTTAATCACTGTTCTCTTTGGAAGGAAAGTTCCATCAATGCTATATCTCTAGCAAGAGCTGTACATTGTCAAAAGAGAGAAGAAATCGTCATTTGAACTACAGATCATTTTCTTCAAGCGTAACGACAGAGTACTTCAGCGAAAATTATAATGTAAAGTCTCATGTTACAGCTTTAATGGAGCTTTATATTAAACACTCACGGTTTTGTGCACAATTTCCCCGTCGAGTCCTTTCTTAAGGTGTATTGGATGCCGTGTCTTGGGATACTCCCGAACCTATTATGGAAAAGGGAAGAAATCGATGATGTTGAGCGATTACAACAAGGCAAAATGATAGTTCGATGACCCAGTCTCGAGAGATGAAGCTACCATAACATACACGGTTCTATTTGGAGAGGCATGTTTACAGTGTCTATCTTGAACCAGTCGTAGTTTTAGGAATCGCTCTTAACCAGCAAGATTGTTATATATAGGCTCATTGGAGAGCATCGAGGAATTTCGGCATTACGCTAATAATATCATTACGCCATAACTGAATTTATAGCGTCAATATTTAAAGTATAATTTACCGTGTAATATGCTAAATATCAAGACCGCTTGTGAACTACGTACTGCAAGTTTGACGGCTAGTTATGATCCGAATCACTGAGTCGATCAAATATTCCAGCGATTGAAATTCAGGGAATAATTAATCAAAATTTCGGTAGATCAACTCTCCCACATTACGAATTGAATGGGCAATACTAGCTAAACACCCCCAAGAATATGCGATATTACCAAATAAAAATATCAAGCAAATTCTCTACACACATTTTCCCTTAACAATTAAGAAATAAACCATCTTTAAAAATTAAAAAAAACTAACGATGACCAATGCAGGGGGGGATAAGACAAAAGTGAAGGACATACATCGTTGGCATGCTTTGCTGGACCATCCTCAGCATTGAATCGAACGCGTGCAGTTGTTTCTCGTCCAGTCTCGGCCTACAAACAAAAATGAAGGCCATTTATTAATCGAGCTTTTTCTTTAACATAATATAACCCGCAGTCAGTAAATTCATTTCAATTCGTAGCCTTCGCACCGGTAAGGAGAGCTCGAATTCTGAACTTGCAATATTGCCACATGTAAGCAGCGTTTTTAGTTATTCCATTTACTGAGTATTCGCTAATGAATGTCGAGTTCGTGGACTCTGCCTTCGCAGGTTAGTGGAATGCTCGTTGCCACACGCTATCGGATTCATCTTTTGACTTAGCAAACAGATATCGATATTAAATTTCATGGAATAAGAACAAAAGGGAAATCTTTTATTGGTTAAGAAAACAAATCTCCAGAAATTTCCCTGAATGCATGGACAATCGGTAGTCAGAACAATTTCCCCTACCATTGCCTTCCACCTAAGTACTAAGTTGGGCAGTGATCAAATATTTATTTATTCAGTTATTTCAAATGGCAGGTGTTTGGGTGGTTATCATTAGCACTTTAGTTGACTTCGGGCTTCACAGATGGAAGGAACATCAAAGTGAGAAAAATTGGAGAAAGGGAACAGGAGAGTGAATCACGGACACAAAGGCAGAGAAAAGGCAAGAGGAGAACTGTGGAAGTGGTCG
Organism: Rodentolepis nana; assembly: GCA_900617975.1. Taxonomy (NCBI): domain Eukaryota; kingdom Metazoa; phylum Platyhelminthes; class Cestoda; order Cyclophyllidea; family Hymenolepididae; genus Rodentolepis; species Rodentolepis nana. The sequence goes on along the minus strand of UZAE01012718.1, from coordinate 1,926 downwards.
AATATGACACACAGTGGTGTCATGATAGTTTGAAGTCAGAACTCGACTCCCAGTTTATAGACTTATATCGAATGGCAGGTGTTTTGATAGTTATCATTAGCCCTTTAGTTGACTTCAGGCTTCACAGAGAGGAAGAAACATCAAAGTGAAAAAAATCGAGAGGGAGGGGTAACAGAAGAGTGTTTTAAAGATGTAAAAGAGACAGACACAAAGGTCGAGAGTAGAGTAAGGTGAGTACTGCGGAAGTGGTCGAATATGACATACAGTGGGTTGATGGTAGTTTGAAGTGAGAAGTCAACTGCCGGTTAATAGACTTTTTTCGCCGTGTGAGTATACACTGACCAGGGTGCACCACGTGGAGGTAAGTCTATCGCACACCCCGTGATTAAATATTTTTAATGGAATATATTCTTTAATTGTGAAGAAGGCTAATTAAAAATAATCAGAAGGATAGAGATTAGGAATCAGCAACAAAACATGAGTTATTGTCCCATTTTCTACGAAATTAACCATGTGGACTAGACCTTCGAGTTACCAGAGAACACAAAGAAAACGATAGTGGAAAGGTATAATGGGGTATAGTTAAACGTGCAGGGGAAAGATAACGAGAGAAAATGGGAAACAGGTTGAAGGGTGAGGAGTAAACTGCAAACGATAGATCGAAAACTGAGATAATATCGATAGACGAAAATTACAGTTACAAGGTTGCATTTATAAAGGAATAAACTTCTAATTTAATCATAATTCACTAATCACTTCAAACAAAACTCTAAGTTCTTGTCTCCTGAATTCTTTCTAAAATCAAGCATTAGCACATACGAAAATTCGATTTAGTTCACTTTTAGCACTGGACTCAACATAGACCAAGTTGATCAACTCGTTAAATAGCACCGATTCCTTGAGCGTGAATTCCAGAACTAACTGATCGCTAATAACAATTTATGCTAACCCAAAACTATGTATATGATGCCTTTAGTCTGTGTAAACAATTGGTGATTTTAAAAATCGTTCCATCCTACTTCAAGTAATCGTAAGTTGTGATATAACCAATACATAGATAATTTAGAACGGTAACGAACTTCGTCACTCGAGTCGTGCAAATTGACAATCGATGAGCTTCCAGAGGGCATTTGCGTGGAAGGAAAATGGACTCCATTGGTGGTCGATTCGAAGGTATTTTTAGGCTGATCCAGTATTGCACCAGGGCTAGAACCGTTTATTTGTGGGAAACCGTTTGAAAGGACTTCTTCTACAAATAAAAAAGTTTGTTTTCAAATGAAATGATTACCAAAATTATACAACTATATACACATTTACATCCATCCGACAAATCAAAACATTTAGATCCTCAAAAGTACATACCTGAGATGTAGGAATTTAACTTGAACTAAACTATAAACAAAATTAAATTCATCTGCAATTTTGGAGAAAATTTAATTAAAATAAGCAGATTGATCAACTAGAGCAGAAAAAAGGCGTTTGCCTTTGAACAAACTCAAGCATTGACGTAAAATCGGTGATATATCGTGAAAACCGATTTCAACGATTCCGCTTCTTAATTGCATATTCACAACACCTTCCCCAGACACATGGCGTCAGGTGTTATGATAGAGATGAGGGGTGTGCGATAGACTTATCTCCACGTGGTGCACCCTGGGCAAAGTATACTCATACGCCAAAAAAGTCTATTAACCGGTAGTTAACTTCTGACTTCAAACTATCACAACCCCACTGGATGCCATATTCTACCACTTCCACGGTAATCATCCTACCTTTTCTCTGCCTTTGTGTCTGTCTCTTTTACAACTGTAAACCGCTCTTCTGTTCCCCATCCCTCGACTTTCTGTTACTTTGATGTTCCTTCCCCCTGTGAAGCCCGAAGTCAGGTAAAGGGCTAATGATAGCTATCAAAACGCCTGCCATTTG
>UZAE01012717.1:10278-33241 GCA_900617975.1 Rodentolepis nana | reverse complement strand
ACTTACTGAGCTTTTTGTTAACCACTGTTAATTGTATTTCCTCAATTGCATGATGTAAGATGTTTCCACTTTGTTGTGGATCAAAACAATAAGAAGTAGACAAATAAGTAACTTTTGTACTAGAGACGAGAACACTGCTGTGAATACGCCAAATGCTAAGGGAATTCCATACGAAGGATAAGGAAGTGTTTATTTATCCCAAATGGCAGGCGCCTTGATGGTTATCATTAGCCCTTTAGTTGACTTCAGGCTTCACAGAGGGGAAGGAACATCAAAGTGAAAGAAAGTCGATAGGGGGGGGGGACAGAAGAGTGATTCAAAAATGTAAAAGACAGACACAAAGATAGAAAAAAGGTGAGGTGAGTACTGCGTAAGGAGTCGAATATGACATACAGTGGGATGATGGTGGCTTGGAGTCAGAAGTCAACTGCCAGTTAATAGACTTTTTGCCGTATGAGTATACGTTGCCCAGGGTACACCACGTGGAGGTAAGTCTATCGCACACCCCAGGATAAGGAAGTAAGTAAGCAGCTAACTTGTGTGGAACCAAAATGTTTAAATAATAGCTACACCGTCAGGATTAAGCACTTGGATAGAGGCGAATGAGAGTTGCAATGCAAATATGCACAATTGGTCTTCTGTTTACGTCCAATATACAGATAAGGCAAATTGAAATGAAAAACTAAGGTTTGTATGGCACATAAATGATAGAAATGTGGGCCATAGCTACATCATTTCTCTTGCTCTGATATTCCATACCTTTAAAGTTAAAAGTTATTTAAAAGTAACCAGCAAATATCAAAAACGAAAACTTGAGATAATTTTGGCATTGCATTGGATTAAACCGTGCTATTCTTATGTTTAAAATAAGCTTCGCAAACTATGAAATATTGAAATAAGTGATGCCGATGACATTCCTGCACTATCTTCAAATAGTTGTGAAAATTTCTCAACGTCTCCTGAAGATGAAGAGTGAAGTTCAATGCTGATAGCCTAAGATGACATTCTGTGTAGCAAAAGAGCATTGAAACCTACTTGTTGAACAAATCAAGTTACTTAACTAATCAAGCATTATAAACCAGAAAGCAGAAAAAAATTGATCGTTTGGAACAAATTTCCCATTTTAAGGTGAAAACACTATTTATTTATATCAAATGGCAGGCGTTGTGAGAGTAATCATTAGCCCTTTAGTTGACTTCAGGCTTCACAGAGGAGGAGGAACATCAAAGTGAAGCAAGTCGAGAGGGAGAGGGGGAACAGAAGAGAGTTTCAAAGATGTAAAAGAGACAGACACAAAAGTGGAAAAAGGTGAGATGAGTACTGTTGAAGTAGTCGAATATGCCATACAATGGGGTGAGGGTAGTTTGAAGTCAGAAGTCAACTGCCAGTTAATGGACTTTTTGCCGTATGAGTATACGTTGCCCAGGGTACACCACGTGGAGGTAAGTCTATCGCACACCCCGGTGCAAACACTAAAACTCATGCTTCCAGTATCATATAGCTCAAATTATTGGCACGGAGTTTGTACGACATTCGAACAATAGCCGCTTCATTAATCTCTAAGTAAATTTATTGGTGAATGTTGTCGGGTCCGCAGTAGTTTTTTTTCCTTTCACTCCTGGAATACGTCATCAATGTTGCTGAATTGTAATATCGTCAAAATGACCGAAAATAACTTTTCGCTAAAATTGTAGCGGATTGCCACAGTAGTAAATCCTGACCGACTCAGAAATCTCTGTGGCAGATTCTCCTACATCTAGCTAGACTCCCAGAACCAGATAAGCTATAGCCCAGCTATAAAGGAAACAGACGTGTAGCACGGAGAACGTTTATTCAGTAGGGTTATTGTGAGTAAAGTGTACACACAGGGAGCTTAGTCATGATCAGCTTGGCGGATTAGGTTAAACGAATGGAGGCTACTGATTGGCCTCTGTTTGTACGGTCGCTGCACACAGAGTTGTACGGCCGCACCTCCCAATCCTGGCGTGCAGGCATGCGATGACGAACCCCACAAAATTCTTTGAGTAATTGCTTTAAATTCATGAAACAGACAAATATCATAAAACATTGATAGATTGTACGGTAATTTTATTTTGAAACATTCTATCCTCTTTAGATAATATTTCCATTTCTAACATGATATATTAAAATTTATTTATATCAAATGGCAGGCGTTTTGATGGTTATTATTAGCCCTTTAGTTGAGTTCGGGCCTCACAGAGGGGAAGGAACATCAAAGTGAAAGAAAGTCGAGAGGGGAGGGGGAACAGAAGAGTGTTTCAAAGACGAAGGTAGAAAAAAAGGTGAGGTGAGTACTGTAAAAGTTGCCGAATATGACATACAGTGAGGTGATGGTAGTTTGTAGTGAGAAGTCAATCGCCGTTTTATAGACTTTTTTGCCGTATGAGTATTCGTTGCCCAGGGTACACCACGTGGAGGTAAGTCTATCCCACACCTTGGATATATTAACATTTGGCATAAATTTTTCAAATTTTATTGACAAATATTTTTGTCTAACTCAGCATAGACATAAAACCCGTTGGTTATGTATTCTTTGAAGTGAATACTTGAATAACTAAATTGATCGTTTACTTAGGTATTTCGAAAAGTTTGCCAAGGAAGAAATTTCTGAATTCTCTGTCGACTGAAAAGAGATAAATACAGATTACTGCTTCAAAAAATTTCTTGCCAATGCATAATTACAAGCACAGCGAAATAAATGACATACTTAATTACTGTCAATGTTTACAGCATAAGAGTTTTTAAGAATTCATGTACATTTTTTTCTCAAATCAAATAGAAATAGACAAGATTTGGGCAAAGGTTTTCAGTTGTTTCGAAATTCATCTACTTAAGACAACCGCTACTTCTCTTCATTAAACACATTTTATTTACCGTATTTTGGCTGTGTATATCTCATCGAATACCAGTAATTTTGCAATAAGTGAAAGAAAAGGGATGGACACTGAATCAGGTGGGTCTTCTCCATTTCCACCTGTTGGTCACATAAGGGCAAGTGATTGAGTGTATACTCCCAATCTGTGAAGGTGCTTTACCAGACAATCTAAACTCAACAACGGCTTCGATTCTTGGCCAGTCGGCTACGTCAGAGAGTGCCACTGTCCTCTGTTTCTTCTTTTTTCGAGCTTTAAGTTCGTTGCACTTTGAGGTCTTGAATTCGTAGTCTCTATTGCAATTCACCATTAAATAATTCAAATTTTTCCATTTCATAATTCAGGCAGTTCTAGTCATTCGTTCTTGCCGGCACCACATACGAATAATATGAATAATAATGGCATTAAATGAAGTATTGTGTAGGTAAAAATTTTGCACCCCTCTAGTAGAAGCGACCATATATTCATTAAAATCTCTCCCGAACACCCAATATTTGGATATTCAGAACTGAAATTAGTCTATTTCAACGAATTTCTAGTTCTTATCGAAAGAAGATTCGATAAAGTAGTTATGATACCTCCTTATAACTGTTCGTAGATTTAATGACTTTACATAAAGGATACTTGTAAATATACACGCACACCTTATTTTTTTGATATATTTTTATAAATTTTTAATACCTTACAATAGGTTCTCCAGTAAGTAGACAAAATAAACATTACCTTTAATTTTTACCGATGTGCAATGATATTTTTTCAATATAAGTTCCACTCGTTTAACCAATCAATTACATGGACGTTTTTAAGTTAAAAAAATCAATCAACCAATTAGAAAATTAATTTTACAGTAAGTAAAAGATGACAATGCGACTTATTGAGGTTACGAATATTGTAGTATTATGGGCAGAAATCTTTTAGGGTTCATATTGAATTGATAAATGGTCAGTGCTCTTAGTAATTCAGCTATTCAGAAAACTACTCACGGCGCCAAAGTGATCAGTCAATCAGAAGCGGCATCTTAATACTAGAACAAAACACACATTTTTCTCACAACTTCTACTGATAAAAAGTAGAGGGTTATTTGCAATAAGGTGCTTTGTTACTCATGAATGATTGTTGCATAAGTGTTTAAATCCGCAACTGAAAGAAATCAGAAGCAAATATTTCGGGATTTGGACAGAATCCCACGAAAATTAACAAATTTCATTTCTTATGCACTCATGCCAAAAAGTGAATTTTTGCCATTGGTTTATTGCCTACTAACCTACCAATAAATTGTCTCAGAAATCACCTTAATAAAACCGACGATTTCATTGTTATCGTCGGTCATTTATCCAGCCTGACCCTAAGGCATATCGCACTCCAGTGCACTGACCTAACTATATTAAAGGCAACATCTTCTAGCGTATAATGAAAAAAAATCATAACGATTTATTTGGGAAGAGGAAAGCTCTCCCAAAGCTACCTTCACAAGAAATTCCCATTCCCCTAAAAGAAAATCTTTATTCAATCTAAGGTGTCAACATTTCAGCTACTTAAATTTAATCGATATAAATAGGCTACAGGGTGAAATTCCACTTCATTTCATATTAAATTTCAAATCCAACACCATAATAAATTGCACATGAGTGCAATTAAATATTAGAATTAGTTTCCAGTGCATATTGACAATATTTCATGCATGAGAATTTGTAATATTTTTTAAGTCCCAAAAATGCCTGCGCAGTAGCCACTTAGTGAAGAGGATATTAATGCCATACCTGGCAGAGCATTAGTTATGTACAGCTTTATATTTAGCAACATATGTGGTTGGTGTTTTGATTTCAAAATACAAGCAAGCGTAGATTGTTTTATTAGACGGGTCAGGTTGGAGAATTAAGTGGGGAAATGTACAAGGGGATGGGGTGGGGGGACGTAAGATTTGGTCAAATGTAGAGAAGTAATACGCTGGAAAACATTATGAGGGGATTCATAAATGCCTGATTGCCAGCCTCAGACGTGGTGTGGCCAGAAGGAAGAAACGATATCCAATTTGGAGATGAAAAACGTTGATGTTGTCGGTGCTTGTCAACAGGAATCTGCACTGTCTGTTGCTTTTCAGTTGGCGAATCGGATAGCACAACTCGAGAATGAGCTAAATAGGAAATAATTTTCATTTCTGAAGGATTTACAGAAAGAAGTTCAGAGATATTTGAATTTCTTGGGCGACACTTTCCCTTGGTAGCTGCTTCAACAGGATTTGTGGATTGGAATTGAAATAAATGCCAAAAACTCTCAACAACGAGACACCTTATTTGACCTTTTTTGCGTAAATACATCACTTTTGCCTAATTATGACAATGCAAAAAGAAAACACTTTCGGAGAGAATGTACTGAGTCAACAGTATAACCTATTGAACATACATTAGAACCAATAATGAAAATTTTCACTAATGATAAATAAGTAATTTTTCCTTGATGGGAGTTATGATATAGCATGTCCATGATGGCAAAATACCTTCTTTTGTCGGGAATTCTGCTAACCGTTCACGGCAAAGGCCCCAATCCCTGGCGTGACGATGATACTGCCACTGAGGAAGTACTGAAAAGCGATGAAAAGGATTTTTATTAAATTAAGTTGGCAGAAAAACAAAAGTGGAAGATGGATGCTAAAGTACAGTACATTAAATTATTCTCTTTACGTTCCTAGTTCGCGAAAGGCTCTCTAGAGCGTTTGTCAGCTCGTACGAAAAATTCTCTGATGATAAAGTGATTAAGTGAATTTCCATAATTTTATCTGCACACGAGTTTTTTTCTGGAAATTCTGAAAAATGATAGCTGATTCGAACTTAAAGTTATTATCTTTTGCAACACTTCGTTCTCTAACTGGCTTTATGTCAACAGTAGGGTCATGTTTGACCATTTAACTTCCACAGTAATACACAGATCACAATGAGCAGAAGACAAGTTAGGCATATTCTCAGGCATATATATGTATATTAAACCTAGTAAAATTGAACTGTTGAAGCTTGAACGCTTATAGAGATTTGAGAAGGAAGTTAGAATAATACAGCAACTTATACACGAATTATTTATGTGTCTGTATCCACAACAATATTTTTACCTGAATTTGGGTCAGATATGCCGTTAAATAATGTGCAAATTTCCTGGTTGTTCATTATAATTAAAACTTTGACACAAACTTTTCAGTTAACACTTATGACACAATTCATAATAATTAATCTAAGTTATCTTATTTGAGAAAATGTTTCAACAATGAGTTCATTATTGAGAAGAAAAATAGCATACTTTAATGCCCATGATGGATTTAATAAATTTCAGCAGAAAATATTCAATTAGTTCATGTGGTACCTACCAAATGCCTATTTCTGAATTTTATAAAGTCTATATTTATTAATAAAAGGAAGAAAAAATAATTATTTGAACTGCGTATAACAACAGCACAGCTTTATATTATTTAAATTAGTACGTTAGTCGCCCAGACAGCTGATAATTACTAAGATTAATATAATATAATATAGTAAGTGCAATAAATAATGGTTTTTACAGGTTTGAACATTATGCATTTTGCACTGTCTGCAAAATTATTATTTTTTGTGCCGTTTTAGTAAAAAACAAGGAACATTTATACTATTCTTCCACTTTATTATATCATAATATATAATGAAATGTCTAGAAATTCCCCCCAAGAGCCATTAATTGTTGCAGTGAAAGACGACATATTATGAAGCACCCCAATTATCCACAAAAGGGAAACCGTTTCAATGAATTAATTGATTTAAAGATGATCAATTTTTACCCCATCTCATCTCATCTCATTTGAGAATGAATGCATTTAAGCCAATAACTTAATAAATATATTAAGTTAAAATTAGGTTCTTAAGTGACTAAATACTTTCTAATTTAGTTTACTTTTGTAATGGTGTTTTGTTCACATATGTCCATTTGAGTTTTATTACAAATGCTTTTGGCAGAATTACTACAGATACAAATGATAAAAAAAACGATATGCTTGTCTTACTCTTATGAAATGGTAGGTGGCTCAAACATATTGAAGGCTGAATGCTCTGTAATTATTAGTATTAAAATGCTCTGCCATTCCGTTCCGACTTGGTTGTGTAGTCTATAATTGTACATTTTTCGAGGTATTTATTTCCCCCACCCCCCCTCCCCCACTGGTAGATTTGGCTATTTTTAAAACACATTGGAAGCATTTTTCTCTACTCTATATCATAAATGTTCACCGATCCCCCTCCCCCAAAATATACCCAATTATTAGCACTCTCACATGATGATTCAGACCCCATTCTCTGAAAGTAGCTTACTTTCATAATAAATCAGATTTATTGAATCTTGATTGCACGAATTTATTGTGACAAATCAAAGCCTTAACCAAATGAGGCGGTAATTCAAGTCCTTCCCCGCAATCAATGAACAATATTTGCATTTTCTTGACATAAGAATAAACTCAAATATTGAAAGTGAGAACTTGACTAAATTATATCAAAATGTGAACTCGAGTTTGCTGTTATTATTTCTTGCTCACAAGTAAAATGAACACGTTTACCTCGTTGGCAGAATCTGAATGCAAGTATCAACTACCGATTCCATTATGGGATAGCAAAAAACATTCGATTGGCAGTAGAAATTTAAAGCGGAATTTCCTCTCAAAATGCAATTTGCAGATCTAGATTCTTTGTTTTTTTATCTCATGCATGCTTTCCAAATTAAATGGTTAGGATTTCTCCACTCTTCTTCAACAAAGCTCAAGGTCAATTTATCAGAAGTTACCCAACAACCTCAGATAATTAGTTTCAACATCAGATTTGGTCATTGATGTATTTTTGAATATGATCCTTTCAGTTTCCAAGAGCGATACAGGCAGTATTTACACCATGTGTAACTTATGCTGAGCTATCGTCATGCAAACCAAGTTTGATTGAAGTGAAAAATCGAGGTGGTACTAGAATGCAATTATGGAAAAAATCCTGATTGGATTACAGAGAGTGTTATGCTGCGCAATTGAAGTTTAGACCATTCATTTAACTAATCACGGTATAAGTTGAAGATTTATAATGATTTTGTTCGACTAGGGCCTTGAATTTAACCACAATATCACAGAACTTTAAGTCCCCCAGTAGAGACATTAAGTTATTCAATTTTTATGAATTGCTACAAAGTATAAAAAGCTGGGATAAACATTGATTGCTTTTATGGAGCTCAAGACCACTTTGAGTTATCCTCATAAACGTTTCGTCCTGAAAGTATGAAGGTATTCAATTGAGAAATTGTTCATAAAGTTACGGAATTAATATATATATATATATATAATGTTTATTAAAGATTTTATATGTTAATGAATTAAACATTTTGAAAATACCGGAGTACATGAAGATGTCAGCTAATATGCCTTCAATAAGTTGATAAAATAAAGCGAAATTTCATGCACCGAAGTCCTCCATCCATGCTTCTTAAATCTTGAAGATTATTTAAACAAAACAAATGGAGTATTTTGACAAAATAAACAGCAATTCTTTAAAAATAAGAATCATAAGTCGAATGAAGGCTATAAACTAACATTTAAAGATGTTTCATTGGGATGCTCTAAATGTGTAGTAATTTGACGGCGTTTGAAAAATCACTACATATACATGCCTACCTTAAATTGATGTGAAATAATTTCTGGATGGAATTAATAGAAGCACCTTATACGACCTGAGACTGTCTAACACTTTGCACATTTTTTATACATTTATTGAAATTATCTGCTTTCAAAATTACTGATAAATCAGCTTTTACCAAAAACTATCAAAATTCCCTAAAGCTGATATTATAATAAAAAAAGCAAATATAAAACAATAAACGAAATATTTTAATAAGCAGCTAAAAGCATTTTTATTAATTGTACTCAGACATTAATGAAGGCTATTGAATTGTTCTGGTAATTTATAAAAGTGATTCTCCGCTGAGTTTAAAAATTCGCGTATAATAACAACTGGCTGCTATTGCGCCTGTTAATTCAATGGCTGATGTGAAGGTTTGTCTCATTTTCCTAGTGCCTTACCTCTGTCTAACAAAACCAATTAACTAATAAGACTAAATTATGCCTCGAGGACACTGGGTGGGGAGCCAAGATCAAATCAATTTTTATTAGCTATTTTTATGAATGTTTCTGCAATCAAGTGGATATCAATTGTCTTTTTATCGAACTAAATAATTGAATTATATATATATATAGGTTTTTCTTTTTTATTCTATCCTAGACCCTAATTTTTTCCTAAATTAAATTGTGCAAATTATTTGTGTCCTCAGTAACCCATTCACTCTATTGTGTATATGTTTCCCACGAAGCAGTGATCACTCAACTTTCAAAATGGCCATGAAGAGGCAGCATTTGTGCTCCCCCTCTCTGCGATATATATCGTACTCATTATGGGGTGAATCCACATTTCAACACTTTTGTTCTCCAAAATGTAATTCAATTCGTTGAATATGGGAACCGCAGAATGTTATTATGCAAAGGTTTCCTGATTGAGAGGCCAATCCCATCAAATACTTAAAATGAAATCATCTTCATGGCTCGCATTAATAATATACCTCGGTTTAGTGTGTTTAAAAGAAATTTTGGCAAAACCAGCAGCACCCCCTAAACACAAACTAAGCTCGATGCTATCAAAAGTCTCATTTCAACGAAGTATTCTTCATGAAAAGAACGCAATATGAAAAAATATCTACTCTTCCCCTTATGCATACTTTCAATATTTCTTTCATCAAACACGCGTTGGGAGAATCCTTAATGCGTTTTTTCAATAGGATGATCCTATAAATCGTCACACCATGAAAAGCTGCATATTCATTTACATATTTTAACGTCAATTTTTCATTTCATCTCTAGACTTAATTAGGAAAGAATATCAGCAATATTTTAATCACTGTCTGGGATTTGTTTCAAATGAAAGAAAAGGTTCAGAAATCTATTCGCATTCGTTAGATAAATGTCTCAGTTCTCAGTGTTTGTTAGCATGACCAAATGTTGACAAGCAATTTGCGTAAAAAGCAGGAGGTAAAACATTGTCGAATTTTGCCAATAAATATAAAATTTTATGGTGAGGAAAATATCTCGAGGTTGAATCAACCCGAAACTGTTTCATCAATAAGAATTTATGAGAAATTGAGAAATGAACTCAAAGATTCAAATAGGAATGGAATAAGTGGTAGCGCTGTTTTGTGAAAAATATTGACCTCGTTTCTGTCGTCATACATTTCGAATTTTGAGTACCTTACTGAACAGTGTTGGCAGCTTTACAAATAACCATTTTACTCTAATTTTAGGAGTTTAAGTAGAAAATGAACCAACCCGTATATGCGACTGCAATCGAATCGTACACTCTAGGTCGTTTGTTGTGAGTTATCTGATGCGCTTGACACTCATATATCCCCTCGTGTTGGTAGTCTGTCGAATGTATTTGCATCACTGCATTGAGTCGCAGTCCGGACTTGGAATCACTTAGAATCTCTTTATAAACACTGATATTGTTCCACTCCTGAGTTTCGATTAGCCGGTGACCATCCACACCTTTTTGACCTGGAGTAACGCGGTACCAATCAACTATGATTTGGGAAAAATCGCCATGACTTGCTTCCATGGAACAGGCAAAGGTTGCTGATTCATAGCGACGAACGTACCTTGGAGCATTGACAGTTACTGTTTGGTAAATGGAATAAGTAGAGGTATTTCTTAGTAAACTAAGCCAATATTTAATCTTTGAACTATTTACAAGTTTCCAAGGACGTAGAGCACTAGATACTCTCTTGATCGAATTTATAGTGAATTACCGTTGAGGATCAGACAACAGCCAACTTTATAGCAGTCATTTTCATTAATTTCGTCTATACGCACAACCAAACTGTCAATAGTAAAACAGATAAGGGTGCTAAATAATCACACCCTGAGAGCACCCACAAGATGCTTTTGACAGATGGACATCTGAGTTAGTTGTCAGTTTCCAAGGGAAACCTATCAGAGGCTAAAAAATTTTTAGCTCATATATCTTATTGATAATTCTGAATTTTCATTTTGAGCGTTAATTAATCGATGTATAAAATAGGGGAAAAAATCATTTGAGTGTTCTTGCTGAAAGTAAAAAATCTTAAATCGGCTTGTGCTCGGACTTCTAAAAATCCATCGCAACAAGAGAATATTTAGGCAGCAACGCTATAAAACTTGACCGCACCAGTCTTCAGGGTCTACTTTATTGCTACATTGAGCGATCTCAGAATAAAAAAGAGAATTTCCTGACATTGCACTTCACTGCAGAAGTTCTAAGCCAAATAAGAAACGCAGCGATTAATTAAGTTAAGTGGTTTTCCGCTCAATATAAAATTATTTTTCCTCATCTGAGCACAAGTTGATACACCTTTGAAGTTGTACTAATGAAGACTTATAAAAAGGTCCTAATCAAAAAGCCTTGAGTGTACTTTCAATAGACCCATTAAGCACTCACAAAGGATCAATTAGTGCTATGGAAGTTTGAAAATGCCAGAATTCGATATCTTCTATTTTGGTGAAGAGTGCAACTATTTCAACAGGCGAGATGGTTTCAAAAATCGACATTGATTTGCCTCTCTAAACGCCATAAAAATACTTTAGTTCTATTTAACAATTTCTTACTTTATTAAATTTCAATCAAAATTGCAGTTAAGTTATAAATTAATACAACTTAAATGAATAATCAAAGCTAATTCGTCTTTATTAACTAAAGAAAAGTGTAATGAATTGCAACTTACTGAAATTTTTAGGTGAAATTATCGCCTCAGGCACGAATTCTAAAGTTAAAAAAATAATAGGAAAAAATAATTCATTGGTGCAGAGAACAATTTCGAGTTCAAGTATTCATGGTCATAGTTTTATTCTTATATCATATCTGGAGCCCGATTTGAACAGATACATAATAAAAGCATGCATATCTTTCCACTCAAAATAGTACTTTATCAAAATGTCCCCTTAGTGCCTTCGTGGCTCATTGAAAGGCAAAAGCACACAATGACGAAAGATGCCTTAGACACCATTTGCCTCGGTTTATTCAGGGTAGAACTTCGATTCCAGCCTATTATCTTGGTCTACTTACGCTTTAAAAGGTTGATTTTTTTAAAAATCAAATTAAGCATATTTAACACATCAAATGTAATAAATCTTACTTTTAACAGTCAAATGATACACCAAACTTTGAGGCATATTTCCCGTGAGACGACAGTGGTAGTCACCGCTGTCTTTCTTTTGTACACCAACTATGACCAACTCCCACGCCTCAGATATACCATTTGGTTCAAATTGTTGGTGCTCAAAAGTGTCCTTGCTGGGTGAGAAGAGGGAGTAAGAGTGTGTACATCGGTGAAACTTATTTTCTGGTGGCCCAGCGGCATCGTAACGCGAGTCCATTGTAAAAAGTGTCCCCATGACCGCAACTGTAGCCAGATTGTCATCCCATATCACCGTCAATAAAAGAAAATAAAAGGATCAAAATCTTCGATAATTTGCTTTTTGCTGCATATTTAAGTCAATGTTAAACAAGTTTAACTTTGAAATCATAATAATGGAAAGCTGGTACGACAAATAAACAATTATTGACTTTTTAATCCCAAAACTTTGGCAAATATAACATTCACGCATAAAGAACTGGCTTACACTGCTCAAAACAGATTAATTGTAGGTTTTCAGTGAGAAAGTGATATTTTGATGCTGAGTACAAACGAAAAGTATTTATCTTGCAATTTTCGGCGTGTCAAGCAAGTATATATCATCTTATTGAGTGTGAAAGAGTTCTACATTCTTCCCAAATGAGTGAAGCAAGATACTACTGAATATCGACATTTTGTCTTAGGAAGTTTATTGAAATGGTTCTTGCAAACATATCACAACACGCCACTCGAAACTATGAGTATAATTGAAATGTGTGTGCATAAATATCCCTTACATTCTTGGTGTTTAAATTTACACACTTCAATAAATATTACAAAATATTTTATTTTTTTTGGATAATATTCCATGAAGTCACCAACTTTTATTAGATTAAATGAGAATAGTCAATTAAAAACTTGGCACCTCAAATGTTTATGACGACTGAATTCGATGAAAAGGAAACGAAATTTTAAATCATCAATGAGCAAAAAAATGGAATCAAAATTTAATTTAATTAGTTAGTTTATTTAGACTAATGTTTCTCATATTTAATGCATAAAATTTGTTAAAAAATGAATTTATAATGATAATCATTTGCTCATTAATAAGTATGCTTTAAAAAGCCTAAAATTTTAACTTTTAATAATTTATGTTGGTAAATTAAGGTTCATTTTACATTGCGCAGTTAACTTAATGCGGAGAAGTAAAAATTCTTCTTTCTATTCAGTCTTCTTTAATATTGTGCACAAGTACGAAACATCGATATAATTAGTGCAATTTGCATTGCTCACATTTCATAGACTTCTATAACTGAAAACCAACATAAGACAAAACAAACTATTTCTTGATCTACCACTTTAAAGTCATTTCAGCTAAAATGGACCTGCTAGTGTATTGAAAGTGAATAAAAGTCACTTGCTATGGTATGATCAACTACCCATATTTGCCAACTTGCTAATTAATCTGGATATCAGAGAGGAAAATTCTTCTGAAGGCCAGTTTAAAGTTTTTATGCTTGAATTTGAATATAAAGTGTATGGCCTAATTCTAATGACCTTATGACTTTGTTCAGAAATTTCTCCCAACCACATTCAAATACAATGGTAGCGCATAGTGTTATCCACTATCGATTTTCTGAAAAATCCTTTCTTCTAAGTAGCATAAAGTTGAATGCTAGGACAAAGCTAGTAAAATTAGCTAAATACAAACGTATACTCCAATTTTCAATGAAAAAGCTATTTAAAATTTAAATAATAAGCTCCTAAAATGCAATTTTAATGTAACGTTGAAATTGTTGTCCACCAACACTAATGAGTTTGTAACATCCATATGTCCTGGAGCCAAATTTCCCAGTTCATTGATCTCCAAAACTACATGGATTCTTT
Source organism: Rodentolepis nana (assembly GCA_900617975.1). Taxonomy (NCBI): domain Eukaryota; kingdom Metazoa; phylum Platyhelminthes; class Cestoda; order Cyclophyllidea; family Hymenolepididae; genus Rodentolepis; species Rodentolepis nana. The sequence continues at coordinate 19,283 of UZAE01012717.1, read as the reverse complement.
CATTTTGTTATATCTAGTACCAGTGGAAAAGCCGATGTAATTGAGTATTTCTCCCATGTCAGCTTCATTCATTTCTATCATCTTTCCGGCACACTTCACAGTTCTCAAGCGTCTTATATTTATTAAAATCTTGCTATTCTATATTGTGTCTGTTTGTGTCTTTCAAAGTGCAAAATAGTCAAAATTACGTAATTGCCCATTCAACTAGCCCATTAAGCACTTCAAATGCAATTAAGAAATTACTACATTAACAATAGCCAATCTACTAAGTACATCAATAATTTTTAAATAAAAATGCTTAAAAATCACTTATAAATTGAAGATAAAGATTGAAATTGCTTTCCCATGCTCTTATATTTATGAAAAAAATGGTTAACACATTTCTGTATTTGATGTGTTACCTAGTGAACTTGAATAAGGTTAAAATTTCTTCTAATAACCATTATCAAAGCGCGAAATGCATGTATACGGAAAATAAAATTTAATTATTGATCGGAAAGTTACTAACAATCAAGCCAAACAAATTTTTAAATACATTACTTAAATAATTTCTTAATAAGACGAATGTGTCATGCAATATTACTGCCCTATCTCAAATATGTTTAGTCTGCCTTGGGTAGAATCGGCCCTACAAACTTGGTAGTCGTTTTTGTGCATTCGACTTATTTTATGATACCTCGCTCATAAAAATCAGAAATTATAGACCATTTAATAATCGCAGTCTGGCTGAAAAGGCCTAGCCGACCGCCTCCCTCATGCTTTGAATATTAGCGGTGGAGCTGGCATTGAACACGCAGAATGCCTCACTCTAAAAGGATAAATAATGATGAACTATAAATATCTATATATTGATTGGTATTCTTTAAACAAACCCCACAGATCGACTCTCTCGGCAATTGCATCAAAATCACTTTAAAGTATAAAGCGAAGTGACTGGAAAAAAGGCTCTCTGCAATGAGACACAATGCGTTGAGTTGTAATGTCTCTGTGGATATTACCATTAGAAAAACTTTAGATCTGAAATTTATTATCACACAGCAAATAAATATTTCACACATTAAATTCGTGGGAACCTATCTCGACATGGGAACCGCAGAGCCATACAGTGGGAGGAAAGGGAATAGACGAATGGAAAAAATAATGAAGTCAGGTTTTCACTTTTTTTGCAAAATTTTATACAAACTCATTTTCAGGCATTTTTGTCATGACAACGAATTAAAGCGCAAATATTTTTATATTTTAATCTTCATGTTTTTTTGTCAAATCCTAGCAAAGCCCAGGCCAGCATTATTCAAAGTATGTTGATAAGCTAGTTGAATTATTGGTTGGTATTGCAAATTTTCACTCATTTACATCCTTTTAGAAGTAAGAAAAGAGAGATAGGTTCGCTAGAAGCTCATCATTAGATGATATAGCACTCCTGTTTAACGATTGCATCAAATGAAGGTACTGTAAGTAGTTGATAAATGCACTGTTTTAATAAAACTTCTTGCAGATCATGATCATGAATATATCATTTTTTTAATTGATCTTCCACTGGTTCTTATAAAGCCTCAAGAGGGGTGCACAATTGACTTACCTCCACGTGGCACACCCTGGGCAACCTATACTCCTACTGCAAAAAAGTCTATTAATCGACAGTTAACTTCTGACTTCAAACAACCATGACCCCACTGTATGTCATATTCGTCCCCTACCACAGTACTCACCTTACCTTTCTCTATACTATTGTGCCTGTCTGTCGCTTTTACATCTGTGAGTCACTATTCTGTCTTCTCTCTCGACTTTTGTAACTTCGATGTTCCTCCTTCTCTCTGTGAAGCCCAAAGTCAACTCAAGGGCTAATGGTAACCATCATAAAGCCTGTCATTTGATATAAATAAAATAAAGCCTCAAGCTGGTGGATTTTAATTAAGTTAAAACATAATACGAAGCAACTAAAATCTTTATCTTCCTATAAGTTTATCATGCACGATAAGTGTTCCTTTCACTTGCAGGAACATACAAAAATTTTGGTGACTTTCCGGTATTCTTACCTGAAAGTCCTTCATTTCTTCTTTTCCCACGTCTTCCATACAATGGTTTCCAAATACTGAGATTCCGATCTCAACAAACTCTCATTTGGTCTTTCCAAAAAGGGAATATAAATAGTTCAAGTCATGTGAGTTCTTTCTTAAAACTTCTGAGTCGCTACGTGCTTTTTGGGCAATAGTTCTTTAAAGCTATCGTCTTTAAATATTAATGAACCCTTTCTTTCCATCTGAAACTTCTTTCTTCATTGATTTATTTGATCGCCTTGACTCTGTTCCGATTGCCTTCTTTTAAACTCTTGTGTGGTCGTTTTTAGTTTCAGCAGTCTTAATAAATTAATTTACTAATAGCCACTCTTTTTTACGCTAAATAGTCAGGAGAAGTGATTTGAAAGCATAATTATATCATTTTCCCCACAGAAATAGGTAAATAAACACTTTCAAAAATAAAATTTATACACGAAATTACCTTTCATGCTACTTATATTAAGAAAAGACTCCAGGTTTGAAGATAAAAATGTTTGAATAAATGGAAACAAACTGACTATAAATACTTTTCAACAGGACGAGATCGGCTACTCCAAGACAAAAGAAACAGGCGATTAGGAGGCAGAGGGCATTATTAGAGCAGAACAGGTAGACGGCAACTGCTTACTAATAATCGAGTTGAAAAAAAAACCAATAGCAAATTTAGACCTCACAGTGGGGGTTTTGAATGGGAGGAAAGTCCAGTCGTGTAATTATGTGAAGTAAAATACAAATTAAGCCAAAATCGGTTGAAGGAAAAATTCACCAGAGACCTCGTTTGCTTAAGGATTCATATATATATATATATATATATATATATATATATATATATATATATCAAATAAATATTTTTTCTAGAATAAGGAAGACTATATTAATTGTGGATGACATCTCCCTTTTCCCCCTTATTATAAAAATGTCGTCAGATTTTGGTGAATTATAAATACTTTGGCAGACGATTCACGCCATTTTTAGCTGAGCTGTTCATCAGAGCAAATTTTCCCTTTCACAACAGAGGATGGAATCAAACCACTTACTTTCATTGATTAAAAAATGGCTAAATATATGAGTTTTAACTATAAGATATCTTGTCATTTTTTGCTTAATTTGATTTGTTTTTAAGGTTAATTAATTTAATTTATAAGTGGTAATTTCTAACTCCATCAAAAAACAATTAAATTTCATCTTTGTCTAGTTTCTTAGAGATTTATACAACAAAGTCTTCATATATTGCTTAACAGAACTAAGTGAACGAAACAAGAACTTGCACCTGGCAAAGAAATGAATTAAGAACTGTTTTTTGACAAGAAAATAAACTATTCTAGAAGCAAGAACGCAGTAAGGGCTCACGATGTCACTCAAACAGGTTTATATCTAGTGAACTTTGATCATTGCTGCAAAAGGATGAGAGTAGATTTCATTTCTTATAACGGCTTAATTACCCATTATTTACATAGAGAAAAGAGCAATCATTTTGTCGGTTAAACCACAAAGTCTTAGTATTCGTTTGTCTTATCAATTCTATTAAAATTAAACATATTTATTGAGAGCTACAAATCTTGAAGTGCAATAAATTGATAGTGGAGTGCTTACCCTCATTTTATTCTTATCTTTTACTAGATATATTCTTCTTATATTCTCTTTCCATTTAACTTTTCATGTTTTTGCATTAAGTGCTTTTCCACGTACACGAATATTTACGAATTTGTTTTGCCTGAATATAAAAATTAGGGTGTCGATAATATATTTATTTATTTAGTTTTCGTAGAGGATACTAAGAAAGTGACTTTAGAGATAAATTTTACCTCTCCTTCTCTCACTCACTCTTCAGAGAAATCAGGAATTTGCTCTCTCGAAGTACTTTCTTGAATAGGGTGTGAGGAGGTGATACTCAAAGCGTGAAATAAAAATTACAGAGTACTTCGCACTCAAAAGTGAACCGAAGAAGGATCACCATAATTTGAATAAAAAATTACAGACAAGCATATTTGCAATTCCCAAATGCAAAAGGTAGGGGAAGTGTAAGTTAAATGATTGTGAAGTTGTATTTTAGAAAGGTGGTAAAGCGAGAAACACATACACTATGGGCTAGACAAAGATTTTAACTGATAATAATTTTCGGAAAGTCAAATGAAAGCATGGCTCGAGGTAAATGGGAACCAAACTAATCACTGCCTATGTCTCACTAGGAACCGAATTGACTTATCCATTGATTAGCCCTGCCAATTACACATGCGAGTAAATAGAATCTATAAATAATATCCTCGATTTTGATCTGAATGTCTTTATTACCAGTTTTAGATTTATTATTTCAGTTATTTTCATAACTCCAGGATAATTCATTTCTAACCCATTAAGCGTGATATGTGTGTATGCCATATTCCAATTGAACATGTTTATATTCAATAAAATTATTGTCAAATCTATAGATATTGGCATTAGAAATTCGCACTAGAGACTATATTTAGAAATTATCTCACTTATTTAAAGTTTAAAGTACCTTTTTGCAATGACTATAAAGCGAATAAACGCAGTAATGCTAATGGCCAAAATGTACAATTGTTAAAACCCTTTTCTATTATAATTCATTATCTTTGTAATGCAGTCACTATTTGCATTCTAAGTCTCCTTCACTCTACCTAACGACAATCGTCATTCTAGTACTTATGGCAGTTTAGGATTACGATTTAACTTGGCCTTATTGTCATCAGAAAAGCAATATTTGATCCACTTGTCAGAGGAGAATGCCACATAAACTTATGATTAAACGTTGCCAAAGGCAACATCTTAACTCATTCTTAACGTCACTCTTTTACTAAATATAATTAAATGTCAAAGCTAGCGTCGCGCATAAACAAGCATAAATTGTTAATTTAATAAGGGTAAAATTTATAATAATATGATTAATTTTTTACTTTAAACAGAACGAACAGATTTATAATATTCCTACTTTAAAAAACCCAACCAGTTAATGGCCTTGAATTTTTAAATAATAGATGCAAATACTGCAGTCAAAACCAACTTTATTGTTGCCTAAAGACTTCAAGGTTAATTCCTACTAAAAATTTAAAACTACGCAAGCTTTACTGGACATTTGAGAGACTTGTTCGTTACCGCGAAATGTCCTTTCAGTTTTGAAAACCGTTTTGGGTATTGGAAAATGCGTTTGACCGGTGATGCATATCTCCAATTCTAGCAAACTCTCATTTGCGAGAAATCGCTTTAAAATACGAATATATTATATAAGACCTTTGCACCAATGCAGGAATAAGTCGTATTGCCTTTAATAATGCGAGATAGTAGTTTCAATGGTAATTAAACTATTTAAATTGGTAATATATGCACAATGACTTATTATAAAATAATTATTCGTTACTTCAACAGATCATACTTTGTGCTTTACTGCGATGCCCTTAATTCTCAGCATTTATAAAGTTTACCACACATTTACAAGACGATTTCGGAATGCCGTTCAAACAGGTTGACATTTCTCAGTAATTTAAATATTTCAGTGGATGAAGCAATTACTAATTCTGAACAGTATAATCAGTACCATTAAATTCAAGTAGTAAAATATATTTTTCGGCCTAAGCCATTCGAATGTTTGAAGTATTGACAGCAAAAAATGACCATCATCAATCACTTTAACATGGGATCCGAAATGACCATAATTCGTAAAATATACGTTCCGATATCCACCCATAGTAGATTTAGCCCATACACTATCAATTCAGTGGATTTTATCCTAGCAATACATGGAAATTACAAAGATGCACCTATTTTACACGGTCTTATTTGCGGGTAACAATACTGCTCCACTTTTGAATAAATTTTTAATGCTTTTACTACCTTTTCGGCTAACATATACTGTTTTTTTAAAGATTAGCCGAATTCCATTCATTTCTTTTTAATTAATGAAGTGCTGAGCTTGTGCAGGCTTTAAAATTTAGTATTCTACGGAGACAATCGAATGTAGAAACCGGTTTTACTTCTGTATGATTGCGACTGACAAAAACTTGCAATATTTGTGCGATAAATATTGCTGTATAGTAATAGCAGTATTAAACCTCCCTGCTACTCTTCTGAGAGAAGTGAAAATCAGTTGGGCCAATTTTTATGACTACATCAGACACAATGTTTGGCGTCCCAACTCTCCACCCCCCCCGTCCCAGATCCTAGCCCAATGGCGCATGATGCGTGTATTGGGTACTGTGGAGTAAGGCACCAATTGTAGTTCCGATGCTACAGCAGATAACGATTTACTGGATGAAATTAATGCCATTATCGAGGCCCTTTTCATATCTTGTGTAAGATGGGCTTACTTTAAACTCTTTGGTCGAGTTAGCAGCTGAGGCTGGATTGAGGCTGTAAAGAACGCTAGTGGTGTTCATTTTTATTGAGCTATTTAAAAGCAATTTAATTATCTAGCTTATTTTATTTCTTTTAAATCATCTAAATCTTAAATTATCCGATCTTATTTTCCTGATGGAACTGTCAAATTTGCCCGAACACCTTATGCATAATTTGATTATGGTGTCATGACTTCCAAGGTATTCGTCTACGGACAAATAACATTTTGTCAATTTGACTAATTAAGGCTGAACCAAATGTATATATCTTCTAGAATATGCATATACATTATTTAAATCTTGTTTATAATTTAGTCAATGGTATTCTTTCTTTACTTTCTTATTTTTCTAGAATTTCATTTATTAACTCGGAAAAAATATATACTTATCATTCAAATCGCTATTTTAATCTTTTTGAAGTTGCTTTACAAATAATAAAAAGATTATTAATAACGTTTAACTTTGCTAACTTTAAAAGCAAAATGTGTACAAATTTAAAAATGGTTCCTATTTAAGATTGAATTGTATTTAAGATATTAATCATTCATTGATAGGTGAAAAGTACAAATTAAATGCGCTATTTAATATTCACATAACTGAGTGGTTTGAATTTTAATGGGATTTTCGATCTAATCTAATTTTAGAATAACTAACTTAGAAAGGACAAATATTGCGTATTGTGTTTTTCCAGGAAAATTTATTATTCCAACTCTGATCAAAAACAGATCTCAGTAATGCTAATATAAGCGGCAAGTAGTTTTATTTCAAAATTAATTGATATTCGTCTTCCCTAATTTTAGGATTTCCATACATTGCGGCATTTAACCTCTTAACCCCCAAACTATTGTTTGAATTCTGACCAAAAAATCTTCTAGCAATTTCCCCATCTGTTGCAAGGATCGTCCAGTGGCGCATTACGTTAAGGGATAAACCCTTTTCTCCTAATTAACCGTCGAATATTAGTTTCCCCCACTTATTAGTTTGAAATATAATGTGAAAGATCTGTTTGATTCTTAAGTCTGTCTCTCTCGCTCAAAGGAATAGGACTTGAAGTTGTTTGTATCTGGGCAAAAAATAGTCAGACGGCAATCAAATGAAAACCTTTTTCATTGTATTTAAATGCAAAACAGGCGCATATGGCATAGTTCCCCTGTGTATGCAAATCGTTATCAATGGCATCATGAACGGGCCATAAATTGTGCATTTAATAGCTTTAATCCATTTCATGAAGTGACATAAATAGGGAACTCTGTGCGTGTTTACATGAAAATATTTGCTTTTTCACATTTCAAAAGTTTTGAACAATTAATTGGAATATTCACTTTAATCAATAAACTTTAACATAGAAAGCATACCCAATTGCTGGTTGAGAGCACCAATACAAAGTGAATTAATATCCTTCAAAGGATTGTGGCACCTCCACACATCTATGGGTCAGTTTCCTCGACCTCTGTATGTATTGCGTAGGTACGAACTCAATTCAATGAATTGAGAATTCAAAATCAGATTGAAAATGTTCCCCCCCCCCCTTCATAAGGGACCCGGATCACCCAGTGGTTAAACCCCTCTTCCATCAGTTTCCATTTCCCATCTTTAACTCAATGAGATAGTTCAATGCACAACTTGTCCATCTCAATACTTGCGCTTCTTGTTTGAGTCGCCTATTGCATGCCACTAACTAACTCTGCGGTTTTATCTGCGATTGGAATTACTTTAGGGTCATGGTCTGTTGCTGATATAAAAATCAATAATAAAATTAATAAGGACATTTGTAGAATAATTCGAAATGGTTTCAGGGTCCCTGTTGAACGGAACTATCAAAGCAAGTATTTAGGAGTACTTATTTTGTAAAAGACCCGTGGACAACGTTTAAAACCCATTAATTATGATAATCAGTCGTAAGTAAATTCTACTCAGATTTAAATAAATATCTTTGTTAAAAAAGTTGAATTAATAAATTAACAAAGTTTTATATTCTAATTTTAATGAAGAATACAATAAATCCAATTTAAAAATTGACACATTTATTCATTGCCAAAATATTTATGCCTCGAAATGTTTGTTCAGGCATAGAATGACTGGTGCTTCCGGAATTAAATCAGCAAAACTGTAAAATTTTTATCTTTTCAACTAAACTGTACCTATTTTGAGGTTTTAGAGACTAATATTAATAAATTAATGAAAATGGAAGACCGTTGTGAATTGAGATTTAATAGTTGTATTTGTTTTGTGTCAACAGAACTTAATGATTAAAAATTGAAAAAGACTCAATTGTGATATTTCCAGTATTTTCAATAATTTGTATTTCAAATTATAAATTAGATTAAATAAAACTGAACACGAGGTCAAGAATTTTCAAGTTTCATTGCTTAATAAAACAAAATATCGATTTTCAGTTCGAATAAATGATAGCCAATAAAACTTTGTTTGATTTTTTCGAAAGTAAACTAATCACAGAACCATTAAACATATCTGGCAAATTTTAAATTTCAATGTTACTAAACAATTAAAATCTTGAGACCTTTCAAATATTGAAAAGGGGATTGTGATATAATATATATTTCAGTAAAAAATGATAAAACAGGAGAAACCATCATCA
>UZAE01012716.1:15084-33249 GCA_900617975.1 Rodentolepis nana | reverse complement strand
AAAATCACCTGAACATAAACATCTCTCCGAAGCTAATACACTTTCCACACAAGTCGTTTCATTTATCGTTTTTTTAATTGCTTTATAAAGGACTTCTAACAATAGTTTAATATTACTATTTCGGATATAGGGGTGTGCGATAGACTTACCTCCACGTGGTACACCCTGGGCAACGTATATTCATACGGCAAAAAAGTCTATTGACTGGCAGTTGACTTCTTACTTCAAACTACCATCACCTCACTCGATGCCATATTCGACTATTTCCACAGTACTCACCTCACCTTTGTTCTACCTTTGTGTCTGTCTGTCTCTTTTGCATCTTTGAAACACTCTTCTGTTCCCCCCCCCTGTCGAATTTTTCAATTTGATGTTCCTTCGCTCTGTGAAGCCTGAAGTCAACTAAAGGGCTAATGATAACCATCAAGACGCCTGCCATTTGATATAAATAAATACTATTTCGAATAGTAATTTGTTCATACTCTCCTTTTAGGGAATGCAAATTATAGGAGAAGAAAATGGAACAAACTCTGCCATGTTTTCCGATGATTCCTTCCATTAACAACCTTGTAATATTCCTTTCATAACAGTTTTTTTCTGGATTTGCTCACAAAATTGTTTAATCTTTAGGTGGCTGGAAAAATACCCTTCATATCAACAAACTTGAGCACTTTATTTGAAGTAGCAGGGAGGAGAAGATTGAGCTACAATGCAAAACGCGGAAATATTTGATACTTGATATTGATACTTTCCTTAGTAAACTGAAAGACTGGGAAGTTTTAAATAAGATCACCGAAAGAAAATCATTCCTGGACAATAGTAATTGCATACTTTTACTTAAATCAAGTTTTATTAAAATTTATTAGGATGAAATTCACTCCCCTCTACCGGTATCCAAATTGGGAATGAACTAGTTGATCAAGTATATCAGAAAAGGCGATTTTATCTTAAAAGTCAGGGGTGTGCGATAGACTTACCTCCACGTGGTGCACCCTGGGCAACGTATACTCATACGGCAAAAAGGTCTATTACCTGGCAGTTGACTTCTCACTTCAAATTGCTATCACCCCACTGTATGTCATATTCGACTACTTCCACAATACTCACCTCACCGTTTTCCACTTTTGTGTCTGTCTCTTTTATATTTTTGACACTCTCTTCTATTCCCCCTCTCCCTCTCGACTTGTTTCACTTTGATGTTCGTCCTCCTCTGTGTGAAGCCTGAAGTCAACTAAAGGGCTAATGATAACTTTCATAACGCCTGCCATTTGATATAAATAAATAAATAAATCTTAAAAGTCAACTTTATTAATTGGTCTATGAGCTGTGACCACCATTAACACGAACTCAATCATGGAATCAAATCCTAAAATGTAATCGACGGAGCGTTGCTATGAGACGCAGTGAGCACTCACTCCTTGCTTCCCTCCCCTCTCCTCTCCTCTCCTCTCCTCCCCTCGCCTCCCATCCTTCTCCCTTCCTGTAATAAATAAGAGATGATTGCCAAATGAATTCAGATTTCAAATAAGGCAAGATTCGTTTGCTGTCAAAGTAAATCTTCTAACTTCATTTGATCTGCCTTGATTAAACCGCCTGGCGGAATTTTTTTGTTGTTGAGGTGCTTTCCCATTGTAAATGTCTTAAAATATTTCCAAATTGATCTTAGTAATTGTAAAGTTAGCGTATAATGCTGGTTAAACGGTTGTCAAACTTCAAGTTTTCAGCTCTGGGGACGAAATTAAGAAGTTGATCAATTAAGTTTAAGATAACTTCTAATTCTTTTTTTTCAATGGAATATGTCAATCAACTGAGTACATTATCCTATTTTTTACGATTTAAGTACTACTTATTTAGTCTCTTTAGAACTGAAGATTCGCGGATATCAGCTATGAGCCTTTAGGAGGTCATCCAATTAATAAGTAAATGCATGTTTGTTTGAATAGTCGCAGTTGCCGTGAGCCTATTTTAAAATTTAACTCCCACCAACTAGAGGGGCGAAATGTCTTGCAGTGTTCTAGCAAAGTCACATTAATTAATGCCTATCCCAGCAAATGTCGAGATTCAGAACTCCATCTAGTCAACTACTCACTCCATTGGTCTCGATTTATTTTGTCCTTTGCTCAAAGTGAAGAGAGGGTCAAGTTGACAATTGTCCTCTAATACATTTATTTCGCCCTAGGTAAAGATAAATCAGCAAGGAAAAAAGCTAACATTTTCTTAGCTAATTAAATTTATTTCCTGCTTTTTCCATCACAACGCTTTTTTACCGATGTGCCACCAGATAAGCGTATTAAAAGCGGCGTCTGTCATATAAAATCTGCTAATTGGTTATCCATTTTCCGTTTTTAATGAGTTCTTAATGCTTTTATGTAGATAATTATTAAACTCTTTTATAAGAGGTTCAAAGCAATTTTATTTGAATTCTGAAGAAACTCACACAGTTTTTAAAAAGCAAAGTAAGTTGTTCTTAAAATTCGAGGACAACAATACAACAAAAAATCTGTCTGGCTAAATCAACCCTATTCCAGATTGAATGTAATGATCATTCCTATCTGGGCAGAGTAGTGACGAACTAGCAATTGCGAGAAACTTACCAAAAGAACCCTTGAATTTGACGTCTTCGCTCTTGCTATCTGCGTTGTCCCAAATCAAATATCCATTTCAGGAAGATCGTGACCCCATGACCCCAGTTAATGAGGTCATGTAGTTCCCAGATGAGTCATAAGGACATGCCTATATGTCCTGTGTGATTTAATTACCATAACTGTTGCTAATTGTCAATCACGGGGACATTTTCCACGCGACTTCCTGCTCCCTGTTAGAACATGAGCTACACAAACTAGGGCATCCGGGGAACACAATGACATCAATTTTCTTTCTACTTACAACTTGAAAAAATTTGATTATCCCAAATGTTTAGACTCTTCTCAGCGAATGAAACTTTAATATTTCCTTTATACCATGATTAATATTCACAGTTGACAAACCTAAAATTGAATTGATTGTGCTACTTTGATTTATTTAACTTACGAGTGGCAAATATTTCTTATGGGAGGGGGAAGGGGGGAGGGAGTATCAGCGATCTTGTAATCTTGGTCAATTCAGAAGGCACACTTTCCTCTGCTATCATACGAACTTAATATGGAGCAATAAGAAAATGCAGCCGAAAGTGGTGTCACCTCAAGTAAACATGCCATGTTGTGAAGGCAAAAAATGTTAATCGGAGGAAAAAGAAGATGATGATATTGTTGTTAAATATGAGTAAACAGTCAGTTTTCCGGATAAGTGCGCAGATTGATATGATCCTGTTCTTTTCTGTTCTGTAGACAGCAATGTAGGCTGGGTGGGGCTGGGGGGGGGTGGAAGTTAGGCAGCGAAAGTAGTGATATGTGCTCTCCTCTCCTGATCTTTCTCTGTGATCGACATTGCTGTCAAAAGACAGGCTATGGGAAATGGCTGGATGGATGAATAGATGGATGGGTGGGTTAAACATGTGGAGAAGGAAAACGGAGAGAGAAATAGAGAGTTGGTAGAAAGGGAAAACGAGAGATACAAGCTGGGTGATAAGGAAGAACACACACACACACACGGGTACTCAAGGGAGGGAGAGAGAGAGAGAGGGAGGGAGAGGAGCCCTGAGTTGGGTGGGTGGATGAACCAATAGAGATGGACAGGCTGTGATAGTGACGGACTGTGACAACGTCTGTGTATGTTCGCAATTGAGGGAGAGTAAGGGGGCGAGTGAACGAGAAAAGACAGGGGAGCAAGGCAATAGAACGGACTGACAGCATCGCTGCTTTATCATTGCAACTTATCTCTCACCCTCGTTCGCTGCGCTTTTTCTACTTTCCTCTCTATACATTTCCTACTATCTAGTTTACAACAACAACTAAACATTAATGAATATTTTACACTTTCAAGATTTTCTTTATTAAATTTACACTCATTATGTGTTTGATAACATGGTGCCTAACGCCAGTGAATGTTCAAGGTAGGGCTTCGTAGGGAACTAAACTACAACAATCCCTATGGAATTATAACATTGAAGGAGAACAGTGTATGGCGTTTATTCTGCTTGTGACTACTGCATATAGCTTCGTCACGAAGGTACAACTTAGACTATTCCAACCAGGCAGCCGAGAGGTCTCTGCACTCTTTCCTGCACTTTCCCTCTCCACGATCAGGACCACGGTCGTACTTTCCAGACCGTTCGAGTGTGTATGGGGTTGCTTGGTTTAGCCACAATGGCGTTGTGCACTCCACAGTTAAAATGCCTAAAAGTAACATCTATAAATATAGTTATCATATTTAGTTTTAACACTTCATAAAACGTTTTATCATAAATAGAGAGTATTATAAGCGATGACTTTTTATTTAAGATTTATAGCAAAATAAGTATAAATTTTATGGGAAGCTCCATAATTTGTGAATCAAATTGTGCTGTGTTTATTTATCGACGATCAAGCACAACATCTCACCCTTTTCTACAAGAAATTATTGAGAATATTGACAGTGGTGAATTTTGCGGAACCTAAACCGTATATGAGGAATATTATGTCTTTTTATTTTTTAAGAGAACTATCTAGGGTATTCAGTAGCCGATCTATTAGTTCTTGACGCGTATTGCACTGTAATTGAACGACTTACTAACTCTATTATGCATCAACTAAACTATTAGAGAGTAAGCGGATATTGTATGAGGAAAGTGAATCTGACGATAACTTTTCCTCTTAAATCGTAGTTGGCTCCTTTTGAAATCAAAAGCAATCGTTTCAACGTGAAGGCATTAAATACGGTTATTGGCAATTGTTAGCATTAGAACAACAGAGCTGAAATCCGCCATATCAATTTTTTGTTTCAAGCTACAAGTGAGCATCATCGTCTTAATATTTTTGAAGTATATTTAATATATAATCAAGTTGAGAAAAATATTCTCTAGGGATTTTGTAAGATCTGCAGCGGTTTATTTCGTAGGATTACTTCATAAATGTTAAATAAAGTAATCACATTATGTAGAAGAGCTACCCACCAAGTAGGTCGGGAAACAAAATGTCAATCCCACTAGTGTTTATAATGACTCGTGGCTTCAGTTAACATCGTATTACCCAAATTAACAACTCCAACTTATAAAAAGTAAAGATTCCTTATACATAGTCTTCGTGACATGCATTTTGAAGGAATAGGAGTTTTGACATTCTAGATTTTGATTTCACGTCCGAAGAAAAATTTACATGTATTCATTTACTTATTATTTCGATGAAAAATATATAAGTATTTTATTACTCAGATGATAGTAGTTACAAAATTAATATATCATCTAAAGGTTGTGTCTATAAATAAGTGATTTCGTCATGAAATACCTTATTGCATCAAACTTCACTGACTTTTGTACATGTCTCCATTTGAAAAGACCTTATATGATTATATATGCGTTGCAGACGTGAAACATTATTTTGTCGAAACATAATTCTATTATTTAATGCATTTTATTTTCAATCTTTTCAAAAGAATCATTTCATTCACATGATGCTTGTAAATGACGGATTATAAAAATCAACCTTTAAAATAGACAGTATGCGTCTTATCTGACGAAGTGGTGTGAATGCATTTTACTACTACTTCTCGTCGGACCATGGCTACAACATGTACAAACCCTCTGGAAATCTACGAGTCGGTTATGGTCATTTTCAGAGGTGGAAGCCATATTACTGTGCAATAGTTTAGATGATGTTCCAGAGTAACCTCCATTTGAGTCGTTCCAACATAATAATGAGCATCCTTTAATTTATATTTCATAGATGTATAGGAGATTAACACCGATTTGATTACTTTTATTATTATTTTAGGCTAATAATCCATTATTGCCTTTTAATTCTACATAAAACAGAAGATCTGAGTAGATACTAAAACAATATATTATCGTAGAAAAATAATTTGTAGCATAAGAAAGTACATGAAATGACCACGTCGAGCTACCGTAGGAAACTAAAGACATTTCTATGTCTCAATAACGGCGAAGTCAACCATTTCTTATACTTTGAATGTAATAAAAAATACAATCGACTGAAATGAATATAGTTTTGAAGGAAGAGTTCAATGTATTGGGGGTACTAAACAAAGATAAATGATTGCAAATCTTAAAATAGCCCCATATATTAAAAAGACGAAATGACAAAAGTGGAATGATCTTAATAATTAGCAAGGGTGTCCTATTTACAAAATTCTTTCTAAATATTAATTACGATGCAAATAAAAAATCGCTTAACAATGCCAATGTGTTTATCAAGTCATCTTCTCAGGAAATCGCAATCATAAAGCAAAGTTTACGTTTGCTTTCATTGTTCCCAACACATAAAATAACGAAAATGAAGTAGAATAAGCGAAACAGTCGAATAGATCTTGAAATTAAAAATTAACTTAGATCAAATTTGGCTAAGCATTTCCACATAAATAGGATCGCTATAATCAACCAAGAAGGACAATTTTGAAGATCGAGATTGAGATATTTTAGGTGCATGTAATTTTAAATTCATGCTAAATAAAGCATGAAGTTAACCTTGCAGATCTATATAATCTTGTCCTCCTTTCAATCAACAGAGATATAGTTTCCATTAACGCTTCAAATAAAATTAGTATCACTTGCTTAAGGATTAATTAATGGAGTTAAAGTAAATTAAAGATTAAAAGACACAACGAGGAGCGAAGAGCCTTTTTTAATTTGCCTTTAATATCGGACAATTTTCCCTTTATTTGGATCAGTCTAAACCCGCAGCATACAAATAATTTTGTAGAAAGCGGTGGATCTGGGCGAATGGCCTTGCAATATTCTTCAAATGATGCATCTCTTGCCACCGAGGCTACTGAATTCTACAATCACTCTCAGTTAGGATCATGCCTTAGCCATATGAAGAAACTCTTCTCGACAAAGTCAACAGATCCGAAGGTTATTTTCATTAAATTATATAACTTAAAATATAAAACTATAATTTTAGAGGTCATTGCATACTTTGTACTTTATTTAGGTTATTGCCAACAAAGCTCTTGTCGAATTTATTCACCAAAATAATTTAACACATTCGGATGAATATCTAGAACAACTGCGAAAAGCTGCGTCACTTGTTGGTTTACCTATATCTTCTTCCATGAAACTAAGTGACCATATTCCCTCTCTCACAAGTCCATCTGAACTTGATCCTTCCGTTTTCTCAATTCATTACAACTATGCCCTTGTTTTGTTCCATCAGCGGCGTTTTGGTTTAGCAAATCGTCTACTTGCTAGTCTCCTTGACATTTCTGAGCCTGATGCTACTCCAAATCATTTTCAATTTCCCACAAAAGCAGGGTTGCTAATTTCGCAAAGATGCTTACTTCTGTGGTTGGACGTCTGTTTGGCTCTTTATCGTTATCAACGCGTATTCGATTATACCTGTGGGTCTTATGGTGCTATTGTATTTCGC
The DNA here is from genome assembly GCA_900617975.1 of Rodentolepis nana. NCBI lineage: Eukaryota > Metazoa > Platyhelminthes > Cestoda > Cyclophyllidea > Hymenolepididae > Rodentolepis > Rodentolepis nana. Next base: position 25,792 of record UZAE01012716.1, on the reverse strand, counting down.
TTCTTGCCGTGTGAATTTATTGTACTATTTCGTCCATTTAGCGTATTTAATTCAACAGATAAAACTTCCTGAAGGCGAAAGTTCCCTGAATTCAGTTGTTCTCGAAATGCTCAAAGAGATCTCTCGCCCACTACGAGTTTTCCGTCTTCGTGCTTGTCTGCAAACTGGCCGGTTAAACGAAGCTCAGGGGGAAATTAATATTTTAGACGAAACTGAAGACCATCCTGAGGCGAAAAATAGATGGAATGTGTCTAGAAGTTTGGAGTATTGCCGTGCACAACTCCAGTATTTAAAGGTTTGCGACGTCTTAATTTTTTTTCAATACTTCAATTTTATCTTGTCAAAATAAATTTTTCTGTGTTAGCATGTTTTAGTACCTATTTCTGAAATAGATTATTATTCAAACTCCTGGAAGTCGATTATTATTATTATGATTGTTATTACAACTAGTGGAACGGCCGACACTCTTTGTGGAAGTTTGCAAACGTAGATTTGAGTCATCGCTTCTGGGGTGACTATAATGACATATAAGTGGTCTGTCCTCTTTTTACAATATGTATTACGTGAACTTAATGGAACTTTCAAATTTAGTCACATTTGACTCAAATTATCCTGCATATACAGATATCTATGCATAAATAGTTGTAACCTTCGGATTGATTCTTTGTCTTGTTATCCAATTTACTTCTCAACTTTCTTTTCAGCGAGACCAAAATGCAGCCATCGAAATTCTTACCAATCTACTTAGTCCTAAGAAAAATCCTACAGAATCCCCTTTAATCCAAAACAACCTCGCCCTAGCCTTCTTTTCCTCTGGACAGGGGGGCTTGGCCATTCTGCAGTCTCGTTCAGCCCTCCGTTCTACTGAGCATCTATCATCGGAGAACACAGCAAACGGAATGGAAGATCTCATGCGTCGTATTCCTCTCAAAGCTCTCAGTGCAAGTCGTCATGTTGAACTCCTTCATAACATGGGTTTGGAGTTACTATTGCAGAACAAATCTCCCGAGGCAGCCTTTCATTTTCTTCTTTCAGTGGTCAAGGTCTATCCTCGCAATCCAAGACTCTGGCTCAGACTAGCTGAATGCTGCATATTGGTGCATAGGTTGGTGATCTTTCTATTTGAGTTCCTTACTCCTATGCTGAGGTTTCCCTTATTGAGAAACTCGTACTCGAGGTGCCACAATTAATTGCCGGTACTTGAATTGTGCTTAATATAATCAGCAACAAAGTCCGTCTCTACTTTTTCTTGTTATATTTTCTCGCTTTCCGTCTATTTTTACATCGAATCGCCGTGTAAGATTCTCATTCGACAATTTCCCTGTCGATCTAACTCAGATGCATTAGGTTATCGAAGCATTTGGTAAACCTTTTTCACCTTTGTATAGCTTTTTAATGTCATAATAAATGTCAAATCTTATCTTCGCACAGATCGAGTAATCTTGTTGATTGGAGAGCGGAATCTCGATCCTCTTGCCTTCAAAAGGTTGTGGGTAGTGGTCCTCTGCGGAAACTCATTATTGGTAATCAAGGGGCTCCTGTAAGTTCCCCCCCCCCCTGATTTGTCCTCATACGTTATCAGCCTACTCCATTAACCACCTCTTTCATTAGACTAAACTACCACAGTCTACCAAAGATACTGCAGTGCCACCTAATGATACAAACCCGACTATGGAATTTGCAGCGCAGTGTATCCGCAACGCTTATCTTCTTCTACCACGACCGCCTGCAGAACTAGTAGACCCTTCCCTCGAAAAGGAGGGGAGTGAAACTTTTCTAAAGTGGGCCAATGATCAGGTGAGTAACAAAGTCCATGCCTGCTCTCTATTTCATATCGTTGACTAGCCAAGTTGAAATTTTGAAGAGAAGAAAAGGGGGAGAAGCAGCATGGTTACTGGAGGTGAGTAACGACATTTCCCCTAGCGGTCGTCTTTCTAACTTTTACAAAATTCTCCAAGCCAGCTAAGATAGGTGACAAAAGATCTTCCATCTTTTCCACTGTTTGATCCTAAAGGAGAAACTGTCTCGCAGTTAGTAACCCTAAAGGGTAAATGATTATATATTGAAATTTTTTTCTAAGAGATACTGTTACACTGCCGTTGGGTTGTGCCGAAAGAGAGAAGGTGTAAGTGCAGGTACTCAAAAGCACTTTTAATACAACAAGTATTATTTATATATTACTATGATAGGTCAATGTATTATTGTTAATTTTTGCTAGTCAATCCACCGGGGTACGGATAGGAGCTTTTCCCAAACCTATTGTCAAATTGCCATTAACGAAATTCACCCGCGTATTAGTAAAGATGATAGACAACCTTAGACAGCCTGCGGGAATTGCATATTCCGAGACGGAACAAAGACATTGTAGTTGAGCGAATTAGGATATATTAAAAAGCAGCTTACGGCAATATTTTCCAGTGATCATACTTTAAAGTCAGTTGGGCTTGATAAATCAAATACCAATAGTTTCACCTCCACACCATGGAATTAGGCTTTGCTACCATTAGTTTGTTAACCTGCATATACAGTCAGATCGGTTACTCGTATTTTCTTCAGTCATGCCCAGCTCGACCGTCAGGTCAGGATTTGAGTGGTGAAGCTCTTCTACAAGTCATTTCTGCCGTTCTTGTCACTGGCGCTTACATATTTCTCTGTCTGGATGATCCCGTAGAAGTTATCCACTATGCAGAACAACTACTTTCTGATGGACCTCCGAAATCACCTGATAGCTCTTTCGGATGGCTTGGACAGTTTGCTCCACCTGCTTATCGATATCTTGCCAAGATGTACCTAGCTGAAGCTAGGATCGCTATGGATGAGTTAGTTAGCTTCCATACTCTAAACACTGTTTCCATTCAATTGCTAATACCCAACCCCTCTCCGTGATCTTGTTTTAGAATTACCGAGGCTGTAGATTGTCTTTTGTTACCGGATCGGTTCACGTCCAAAGCACGAAGCCTCATGTCAGATACTCTGCGATTACCGTTCCCTTCGCTGAATGTAACTTCCTGTCTTTCAACTACTCAATTTCTACCACAAACTTGTCTGCCATCGGAATTACCACTAATGCAATCGACTTACTCAAAGGATTTGAACTTTCCTTTGACTAATATCCAAGCTTCTGGTATTGTTCTTCACAATATGGCGGTGTGCTTCATGCTAAAAGACGATCAAGCAGAATCGAGACGTTTACTTGAGCGCTCGTCTGCATCACTTTTGGTTAATATAAATGAAGTTAATTCTCCATCGGCCATCCAAGACGGAAGTGAGGGGAATAAACTAATTCTTTACCCACCAGAGAGCATGATGGATTCTATTTCAAGTCTTCTTGTTAGACATCAATTTCCGAAACAGTTCCTTCGAAATTGGGTCTATTTGGAAATGAAGTCCGGAAGGCCTAAGTTTGCATCGCATTTCCTGAGAGCTCATATAGGTAATGAGGCTTTCGGCAATACCATTGCTCAAGAATTTGTTTCGGGGAAGAGCGTAGTCAAAGGAAGGACTTCGCCACCAGTTTCACATGTTGCTGGTAGCAGCGGTTTGGGCGATTTTGAACGTAGGCAGCTGACACGTCACTTGTCAATTAACCAATTGAATGAAGCAGCGAGATTGCAATCGATACCTTTGCGAATTCGGGATCCACCGCCGTCATCTGCGACAACTGAATCGGCCGGTCTTAAATGGTGTGAAGCGGATTGGCCACCATTGTAGTTGGAGTCTCATTTGTTTACTTTTCTATTTTTTGTGTTATTTCAACAAATACATTTACATATAAATCCAATTCCATTTCATTATGGTAATTGCAGATTAAGATAAAGGATTTGGAGGCCTGTGGTATTCGCTTGCCAATTTTACTTCGAATCAAGAAGGGGTTTTCAATAAACTCGGGGCTGAAGAACTGTGTTACTTCAATATGATGAGATAGTGCAGAAAATGCATTAACTTTACTTGAATTATCCTTGATAATGAAAATTTGCAAAGATATGATAATCTGAGTCAGTCAAGTAAATCTTCCGAAACTACGAAAAATAAAATATGAGGAGAAAATAATTTAAAGGATAATTGCCGTAATTAAACATCAAAAATAAATTTAGCTCATATTCTTAAGTAATTGACGAATTACAGCTAATATTTATATTAGTTCATAATTATTTGTACTTTTAGGAGTTTATATTTGGTTCTTAGTATATTCGTCGTTCAAAATTTCGTTGAGTTCGCTGTGCTTCGTGGGAATTTGTTCGTGATATTCTTCTTGTAGTCAGTTTCCTCTTTTTATCTTTTCTTTTTATAATCAAAATTTTTTGTGTTTTATGATGGTCTTAATGTTCGAGTTGCTTAAATTTAATAAAATTTTTCCAAGCCTTTTTATAATGAACATTTTAGTTTTTGTACTTCTAGAATTAATTGATCATGTCTCTAGCGAAAGAACTTCTTGCTGATTTGGATGACAATGAGGCCGTCGAGGAGGTTGATGATCCTTATACATCTGCTAAAGCTGCGCTCCTAGATGCAAGCGTAGTTTATGATGGTGATGTGGAAATGACAGATAAGTCGAATAATAATGGCGTTTCTGTCCCAGAAAATCTCGTTGGTCCTCTTAAGCCCACTCACATTCTCAACGCACCAATGGTTAAGGCACCAGTTACAGCGTTTGCAAAGCTTCGTAACAGTGAAAAGGTTGGAGCAAATCAGTTTATATCAAAGCTTATTAGGTATCTTTGAACTGGTTATAAACATATCTTTGATATTATAGCTTACCAAAGTAATGAGCCAGATCGACGAATTTTCACGACAAAAGAAACGAGAGAAGATTGATGGGGCTGTCGAGGCGGATCCGGAATATAACTGCATAGTGGATTCGAACAATCTTGTGGTGGAAATTGATAATGAAATTGATATTATTCACAAGTACGCTCGTGATATCTATCAACATCGCTTTCCAGAATTAGAATCCCTTGTTCCTCAATCCATGGACTACCTCAAAGTCATTTTGGTAAGACCTCCGTTTTAATAATTTTAGTCCATTTGTTAAAAATTAAGTTGGGACTATGTTGGAGATATGAATTGAGGAGGGTAGTTTGAATGGAGAAGAATAAAGTTTGAGCTATTAGTTCCAAACTTATTCGTGCGATCTGTTGGCTCTTTGAGTTTTTTACGCTTGAGCTGAGTAGGGAAGCATTGTCATAAAGTTTCCTTCCTTTCGTATTTCTTTCGTATTCACTATTGTCAAACCAGTGAATTATGTACTGACGTGTTGTTATGTTTGCTCAGTTTTACCTTTTATTTTTTTATTCAGGCTCTTGATAATGACATTCTTGAGCGCTCCAAGAATACTGATCTTCTTGCTACTTTCCTTACGCCTGCCACAATTATGGTTGTCACGGTGACAGCGTCAACTACTCAAGGCAAACCTCTTGAACCAGATGCATTGCAACGGGCCAAAGATGCTTCCGTAATGGCGATAGAACTCTTCGAGATGAAAAAGACCATCATGGAATATGTCGAATCTCGTATGGCCCTAATTGCCCCAAATTCTAGCATTTTAGTTGGTGCTTCTACAGCTGCTAAGCTCATGGGTGAGTGGGGTCTACTTATTTCATTTCAGTAACTTTGATACACTTATATTTTGATATTTTTCACATTGATTAGGTCGAGCTGGTGGTTTAACAGCTCTCTCAAAGATGCCCTCTTGTAATATCCAAGTGTTAGGGTCTCAGAAGCGTAATCTGGCTGGTTTTAGCAACAACGCTAGTTTGCCACACACTGGTTTCATCTACCACTCAGAGTTTGTCCAAAAACTTCCCCCGGATCTCCGATCTCGAGCCGCACGTCTTTTGGCTAATAAAGTTGCTTTGGCTGCTCGTGTTGATTCATTCCATCAGTCACAGGTGAGAAATTAGAACTTTTTATGAATCTGAACTGAGTTTATTGAGATTAAGCAATTATTTGGCCTTAGGATGGAAATATGGGTGAGAAAATGCTTCTCGAAGTAGAAAAGAAGGTCGATAAGTGGCAGGAACCTCCCCCGGTCAAACAGGTTAAGGCCTTACCGGCTCCCATTGATCCGCCAGCCAAGTAAGTTTATGAAACTTCTCCTTTAAGTATGTTTTCCTCGTGCTTGTATCAGATTCGTTACAGATACTTTTGACTGTTATTTTGCCTTATGGTTTTCGTTGAGCCACTCAATTGCACAATTTTAAGTTGCCTCTTGCTTAAGTGGTTGTACTGGAATCATTTTAGCCCGATTCCACGTTTTTTTCACGCATTTTCCTATTTGCACGTTAATTTATAATGATACGAGCTTGACTTTGGAGTTTTAATGATTGTCGTTATATCATTTAGGCATTCTTCAATATCTTTCATGTTATTTGCTTATCGTTGAATTGTTCGAATTTGCGTAATTCTTGGAGCTAGCATTTCGGAAGTATGACCTTTAATTATCTACAGTTTCATTTCAGAGCTTCCTATAAATTTTGTCTTCATACAGTAACTTCTGTAATTGTATATTGAAATGGAAGTAGACTATTATTAAATGGAAATTTGCAGGTCTCTGTTTATCGAGATTCTGATACTATTTATTGAATCAACTAAGTTAACTTCATTATTTTTTACAGGAAGCGTGGTGGTCGTCGTTATCGTAAGATGAAAGAGCGCCTGGGGATGACGGAACTCCGCCGCTCTGCCAACCGCATCCAGTTTGGCCAAGTGAGTGAAGATGCCTACCAAGCAGATCTAGGTTTCTCCCTCGGCTCTCTGGGTCAACGTGGTGTTGCTGGTCACTTGCGGGTGCCGGTTGCAGACTCAAAAACCAGAGCACGTGTGAGTAAGGCATTACAACAGAAGCTCTCGAAGTACGGTGGTCTCTCGACTATGCCGACGACATCTCTTGGTGCAGCTGCTACCTCCTCAGCAATTTGGGGAGGTGCTTCTTCTATTAGAAGGGGAGGTGCTGAAACCGCTGGCACTGCGTCTTCAGTTACTTTCACACCTGCTCAGGTACGCGCCTTATTACTTGTCTACCCCATTGCAATTATTTGTGCAGAAATTTGAATCAAGCATAGGAATTATGTAGACAGTCGCTAGAACGACCCATTATTTAAGAAAATGAACATATTTTCTTTCTACTTGTTGAACTACTTCAGTCTTTACGTGTTCAATTCAAAAGGGTGACAAACTTCGATCATATATCATATACTTTAGTAAAATAAATGGAAGCATTCCCAAAGTGGACTTCTCTAAGCTAAATGCACTACCTTTTTCTTCTATTGAAGCATAAAATTGGTGTGCTTAGTAATGCACTACTTGTTATATTAGCGAAAAATGATGAGAACGGCAAACGGAAATTATGCTTTTCCGAGATTGGGAAAAGAACATGTAAGGAATCAGTGTGATTACCTTCAAATTCCTTCAATGACTGATGAGTTTCGTCACGTTTAAAGTACCTGTGCTGCCTACCTACCTGTTTATAGCTTTAAGAATAAAGGTTTGAATCAAAGGGTAAGCGGAATTTCGATATTATATAGACAATCTATTCTCCTTTAGCTTAAACGGACAGGTCAATGCTTCCATCTTTCAATCGAATCGATTAGAATAATCTCAAGTTGGTTAATGCTGACCCTAAAAGTAAATAAATGTGAAGGCTCCGAGTTAGGTTCGTAGTTCCTTTTGATTAATAAGTCCGAGTTGATAGATGCTTTCATGGTAGAGTTAAACAAATGAAATCCTAATATAGCCTTCTGTTTTGTGTTATCATTCAAACTTATTATTTGCGTTTCAGGGGCTGGAAATCGTTAACCCGATGGCATCCGAGAAGCAAGTGGACGAGCACAAGAAGTACTTCGGCGTGACAGCTGGATTCGCCAAGTCAAAGACAACTTCCAACGAGAGCATGCCGCCTCCTCCAGTTCCTCCCAAGCGATCTTAATAGCTCTGTGGTTTTGATTCCTTGTTCGTGTGCCTATTTTTTTGTCTAAAAATATTGTATATAGTAAAGGAAATGTTACGAACAAAAGGCACTGTTTCGTCTTTGGGGCTCAAATGAGGTGTATATTTTGGGGTAGTCATTTGTTAATTAAACTGATAAGCGCTCTCATCTCGACGCTATCTAAAATTCTTGTTTTAGGTCATTTACTGTCTTGTGGTTAGAACATATCATTTCACCCGTGTTAAAACTAAAAATAGCAATTATTTTCACTAGAGGGACGATGACTTCACGGGATTATCATGCCACAGGATTTCAAATCTTCTCACTTAAGGTGTAGAATCATAAGTCTGAAGTTTCACCCATTTTCTCCAAAATCACCGTCAGCGACATAGATAACAAGTCCATAAATCCATCAAATTGTAATTATCATGAAGTTTCTGGTATGTAGGTACTTGCAGTAACAGTACTCGGGTAAAAACGTAACCTCATCTAGTATTGAAAATGGCCTAAGCGAATATTAAAGGAAACAACTTAAGGATACAGAGATACTGCAAGAAATTGTATTTCATATCATTGCTCAACAAGTATAGCATTCAACCGTAACTCGAGTTTTTATCCGTGAAGCGCATCTTTGGCTGCATTAAAGTCTATAAGTTGAGAATGCTGATACGATATCCCAAATAAATACAAAATACGCCGCTATTAGAAACACGGTATATAATATTCCTATATTCAAAAATGTCGAATTTGAGGGAGAAAGGAGGATGAGGGGAATACAAGTGGTGATACACGATGCATTTAAAGAGGAGTACAACTCAAGCGGTAACGTGCTCCGAAGCGGCAACACGATTTCTTGCTTGACTCAATCGCTCCAGACGTTGTGCCATCACTTGTAGGAAGAGCTGATCACTGGATGACAAGTACGGGGCCTGGTAAAAGAAACATTCATAAGTAAGTACAGCCCTTAATGAAACGTTGGCCAATACATATGAGCTGTTGCAGACTCAGTCACTCGCTCACCTTTGAGATTTGAGCTATACTCTCCAGAAGATCAAAAGTGAGCTTCCTCGGGAGCTGCTCGATAAAATCGTTATCCACAAATCGTCGAGGCGTTTGATGCGATACCCCACTCACAAAGTTACTTTGAGCCTCAGGTTTACCTGCGGATACGAGGAAACATGCCAAATGACGCCAGAGGAGGTAGCTAGACTGCTCCAGCATGTCTACAACAAAAAATTCCAAAGAGTCGTCTCTTTCTGTAACAGCGAAAATTTACTTCAGTTCAGCACGCAATATGTACAGTATAGTGTCATTCAAATCACGCAACATAAACAATGTAGTGGTTAACCTAACTATGTAAATGACAATAGGAGAAAGAATATCAATACGATATTAATACAATCGTATTTTCATTTTCATCTTGGCTCCAAAACCTTTTAATGAGCTTTGCTCGTAGACTTAAAGACCTTCGTGGATACTTTTTCCTTTTTATAGTGCATATACGAGTAAACGATAGAGCCTCGACCTACTTACGATTGCTATCAGTAGGTTCACTGGAGATTTTCCATTAAATCCTGGATGAGTAGAGGCATTACGAAGTTCTCAAATTCTGTCCCTGTGCCCCCCCCCCCTACTTTGTTTTTACTTGGAACGGAAAGCAATGTTCACTATATACTTCACAGAATGACTACTTCTCACTGCCTTCTCGACAGGATTTACTTTCGAATTATTGACTATTGTGGGAGCGAGGTTAGAATGACGCTTTCTATTCTCTCTTTTTGTTCGTTTTGGAAGCATCTATTGTTTCTGACAGTTGAGTTAATTTCCTGGGTGACGTTCTTCTTTCCTAATCTTGGTTAAATTGGTCATATCGTCTTCAACAGGTTGCTAATTACTTGAAGAAAGGAAAGTCGTACAATTCGAAAACGTGTCGTGATAAGCGAAAACTACCCCATTCTTCTTCTTTCAAAACATTTTTGGAAGAAGTTTCACTGAATAAATACGAGAATTGAGACTACTTATTTCAATTTTAGACCCAACACTGTTCTTGGATGGATAAAAAATTTGAACACTTCATTTTCGGCATGTCCTAACCACCATAAAAACAGTTCAATTTTTCATTCGAACAAGTTAAAAAAGTAGGAACTACTTCGGGTTGAAAGTGAAGTCTATTAACCAATGGAATCAGAGAATTTACAGATCCCTCGCATGAATAAATATGAAATGTTTTATTTTTCACACGAGAAAATTTAGAAAACCGTTCTTACATCACCATACTACTTTCCTAGTGTGCCTTTGGTAGTTATCCGTGACTTTTCTGTCAAAACTTCGGGAAAATGTAATTCTTCCACAGAGTAGGCTCAAATTCAGTAGTATTTGACGACATTTTGAGTTCTTTTGAAGCTTTTATCGCCAACTTTTGTGGCCTACAGGCCGAGGTCCAAATTAAGAAAGAAAGCACAAGTTCTCGTTATAGCGAAAACCCGTTAGCGTTCAACTCAAACTAAGTATACAGTGTAGCGTAAATTTGTTTACGCAACCAATTCAAGGCTAAGTCAATATTTAAATAAAATAATTCACTAGTCTATATAGCTCACCAACAAAACAGGAGAGTTGGGTTTGCAACAATCCCGCTCCAAGAGAGATCAAGCGTCGAAGGAATGCATTGCGCTGACCTGCATCAACAGTACCGGCAGTGCCACTAAAATGAGTTAAACGGTGTCAAAATGGTCTACAAATCAGGAGTGTGTGTGTGTGTGTGTGTGTGTGTGTGTGTGTGTGTGT
>UZAE01012716.1:0-14868 GCA_900617975.1 Rodentolepis nana | reverse complement strand
GGGATATCAATACGTAACTGAAGTGAGAACTTACTTAGTTTGAAGTAACGGAAAGACCATCGGTGACCAGACGGAGAAGACACTTGTTGCGATCTGACGCAGACTGTCTGTGGAGATATCACCTACCGATGAATTCAGGCTTACCTGAAATGTGTAAATAAATGACAAGTGCTCATAAAAACGAATACATTGAGAGAACCTATGGCAGAAATATGGAGAATAAGAGCTTGCTAACATGATGACATACTTGGTGAAACGCTATTTAAAACAAAACCTTAAAAACTTAAATAGGAATGAGGTAAGTACAAGCGAATGGTGGTGGATTAATTGAGCAATAAAACCGGAATTGCAGGCAGAAATTTCTAACTTGAAGTAACGAGCTCCATTTGTTTTGTCTTAACGGGACTTAGAATGATATGGCAGGATATTGAGCGATTAGGACACAACTCCCAACTTAACTAAAAAAGCGGTGGTCAGGTAATGCAAAAGTCTAATCACACAAACAAGAATTTCCATAAACCGTCCACAACAACAACTAAACTGATAGCAGAGTAGGTACAAATTAAATTTGAAAAAAGCAAAAAAAAATATAAAGATGACCGATTTAGTGAAATGAATTCGAACTTGAGCGAAGATTAAGGATTCCCTTGATTATTAACTTTTCTTCAAATTACTCATCTAATTCTAGCAATCTTACTCAAATGCACTCTCTTGATCAAAATTGGCTTTGTATCCTGGGCTTATAGAACACTAGTAATAATAAATTGAATTGACCCCTCAACTAGTCAGTTATCATTCGAATCATAAAACCTACCGGCAGCTGTACAAGACACCTTAAGACCCTGTCTAACGCAGGAGCGGAGTCGCTTTTGCCCTCCTCTTTCACACGCCCACTTTCTGAAATAGGAGAGCTAGAGGAGATGGCCGATGTGCTGTTGAGTAGATTAGCGGGAAGGTGTCGAGAGAGACTAGTGACTTGACCCTCAAGATGATGCAACCTCGAGGAGACCCATGAGGCAAGTTGGAAGAGAAGATTGAGACCGGGGCGAGTGGGATTGGGTAGAGTAGCTTCACTACCGCTATCATCTAAAGAGAGAAGAGTTAAATAACCAATTATGTATAATTAATTACAATTCCCAAAAATCATTAAAGGTGAGCAAAGAACTAACTTGACGTGAGTGAAGATGAGAAGATAAGATTCTTCACCAAGGTGTTATCGAGTCCATCAAATTCATCCTCTGTGGAAACAGCGGCCACGCAAGTGTTCACTTGAAGACATAGCAGTTCTAACTGCTTAGTTGTCACTAAATTGCGAACGAATGTTTGCCTAAAATGGAGCAGAGTAGGAAACACTGACTGGTTCTAATAATCACTCATAAAGTTACGACTAAGACAGGAAGTGGTCGGTGCTAATTAACCGTGGTGATTGAAAAAAACATACAAGTAAATTACTTCCAATATCTGAGGTGTGCGATGGACTTACCTCCACGTGGTGGTGCACCCTGGGCAATGTATACTCACGGCAAAAAGTCAATTAACTGGCAGTCGATTTCTGACTTCAAACTACCATGACTCCACTGTATGTCAAATTCGACCACTTCCATAGTATTCATCTTACCTTTTCTCTGCCTTTGTGTCCATCACTTTTACATCTGTAAATCACTCTTCTCTCCCCCTCTCGACTTTTTATCACTTCGATGTTAATTCCCTCTGTGAAGCCCGAAGTCAACTAAAAGGATACTGATAATTTTGAAAAAGCATGCCATTTGAAGTAAGTCCCAATATCCAAATTATTGAAACTCAGTTGCAAAGAGGACTCCATCAGAGAAAACTAAAATTTGCAAACACCACCCCAAATATTCGACAAGATCTAGGGCGATTGAACAACCTCCCAAAATAATAATGAAAAGAAAAAATTACATTGACAATCTTCCACCATTGGCATAGATTTTACCCATTGCATTCTCAAAGCCGGCTAGTATAACTCATACAAAATAATAATTACAATATTTTAAGAAATTCAATCAAAATGTACCTAGCATTATTCATTGGATTCATCTCTGCTGACACCCCACGCTGTTCTTTAATTTGAAGAGCCTGCAGTGAATCTGGCATAATTGCAAAGATATGTCGCAGAATCTTGCTTCTTAGCAATTCTCGAGGAAGATCATCAGGTCTAAAAGAACACTTCATTTAGAAGCTGAAATGAGTAAAAAAGTCGACAAGAAGAAAGGAAACTCACTCCCCCAAATTGAGCGGGATTCTTGCACGAAGAATGAAGGAGAGGAGATGTGTCAAGCTTTCCTCCCCATGCAACCATTGAAGGGTGGCTTGAACTAACTGCTCTTGTCGTTCTATGCTAGTTTCACTACCTAGAACACAATCTTGGAATGCTTCTTGAGATAAAGCAGCAACTAGTTGTGCTGCTGTAGCACTGGCGCCTACTGTTAGCAAAGCTTCAGAATGTGTATAGACGAATTTAGAAACCTTCTGAACAGCCGAAACATGAGTTGGACCCAGAGTGAAAACAAGGGTCTTTGTAAAGGCAAGTGCTGGCGAGAGTATACCCGACCACGTGAGACATTGACCAGGATCTGCAGTCACGCCCAAGCTAGACCCAGAAGCAGAAAGGAGTTGGGAGGTCACCAAAGGATTGATAACTCCAAGGGGACTACATCCAAAAGATTCCCCAAGTTCTTGACGGTTAAGAGAGTCCAGAAGATGCTGGGAAAATTCATATGTATCCAGCCAATGGAGAGGATCAAATTGGGTGGTGTTTGAAGCGCTTGGGTTATTTCGAACAGAAGCGACAGAGAAGTCAAAAACGTCAGCCAAACAGGAACCTGATAGAGGTTCGAATCGGCACAGGGTGGAGTCAAGTAGAGATGTCTGAATTATGGATTTCGCCCCAAGTTGCGTAGAAGCAATGAGGGTAAGTAGAGCCATTTTTGATTGGTAGACGTAGAACACGGCAGTGGCGTCAGCCTGTTCTTTGTTTTCATTCACATCTCGTCCCATAATAATGGAACTGTCGTTTTGAGAAACTAGGTGCTGCTGCAGAACAGCTAGATCGTCTTCTAGACTATCAATGCAGAACTGCAAGCAGCCATCACGAACAACAGTCTCAAGAACCTGACCAGAGGTGCGATCAAGTTTTAACAGACTGCAGAGCAATCCTATAGCGGATATTGGAATTATTGGATGATGACCATTTGAAATGTCACTGAAGAGAACCGTTAAAAATGAGCTATTGAAATGATCACCATCAATCCCAGCGAGAATATTGATTACTTGAAGGGTGATCGGGATCTCCGATGTTCCACTGACACTTGAGGCTGATATTTGCTGATCTGAAGAAAAAAATACCCTATTTAAGGAAAAGGACCTCCTTCGCCAACATTTATATACAAGTAGCTAAGTTGTCGGCAAATCGAATTTCATACTTCATATCTTGCAAATAAAGAGTAAAATAAGAAAGACAACTTAGCAAATCAATGGAAAACAAAACACAGACATTTCAGGCTCAATCGAACTTCGTCCACTCTCCGTATCAGAAACAACAAACCTCAAGGGCAATTCACAGATACAAATCATAAATATACAAAATCAATTAAAATGAACTAATAATAACCAAATTTCTTTACCAAATTGATGGCAAACATCGAGGATATAGCACAGAGCCCCATAATAGTTTGCTCGGACACGCTGATGATTTGGTTCTGGAAATTAAAAAAATCCCATCGTTAGATGACATACTGCAAAAATGGCTTCATGATAGAATTATGCCTACTAGAAGTCAAGATAGCTTCAAGCAGAAGTTGAGTAACAGATAGAATATTCTGAATCCCAGTAGCTCTGGACGATAGTAGCATTGAACCATCTGCAGATGTCGGAGAGGCAAAGATTTGAAGAAAAGCAGACAAGCTCAGTGCACTTCCACTAGCTAATACCTTGAGAACAGCTGGCGTTGACTCAGGAGCCGAAACCTCATGGAGAAGAGGATTAAGCAGAGCCATTGTGGCAGAATAGAGACTTCTATTGACTGGAATGCTGGCACTAGTTGATAGAATATCAGGTGATGTTCGAGCTAGAAAATGAAGCATTCTGAGGCCAATCTCAGTGAGATGTCTCCAGCCTTCTAAACACGCCTGTTTGCCAAGTACTAAGGCGAGACGATGTGTATTACGACGACGAGCCCATTCAACTACATCTGTACAGAGACGGAGATTGCCAAGTGCCAAGGTGTTCGCATCTGCGCCTTCCTCAAAAATCGTTGCATTGACTAATCCACCTTGGCCGAAGAATACAGACAAGCGAGAGACAAGAGAAGAGGTATTGATTACACATGTACGAAGCGTGGAATGCTCTTCAGTAGAGATGAGCGGAGAAGCTTCTTCACAAGCTACAACAATCTAAAAGTACAACAAAAGCAATCGAACAGAGGGAGATCACAGAAATTACTTAGAAAAAGCGGAAAATAATCACATTTTCCATGAGTTTAGAGTCTACACAGTCTCGGTCAAAAATCCATTGAGGGCCGATAAGCGTCTCTGAGGGCGTCATCCGGGATAGGAGATCAGCAAGAACCCGATTTTGGGGTTCAGTTAGATCAGAGTATGTCAAAGCGGATGCGAAGTGATTTATAACTAGAAAATATAGGATACAATCAGAACATTTAATATGGGGGGAATTTTAGCGTGGTATAAAAGGAAACATACACGAGGTTCCAACAGTCCCATTCGTGTCAACAGAGTTTTCACCAATTGTGAAGAGATTAGTGAGAATTCGAGCGAGGTAAGTACGCTGTGACGTTGAAGATTGTACCTCAATAGCTCCCATCTTAAGAAGCCATGAACATTGGTTCAATATAAGAGATTGTAGGGCTAAAAAGAAGACGACGCAAGTACAATGAGAGAAAGTGGAATGAAAATAACATAATCTTAAAATTTTGAATTTGATTAATGAAGTTCAAGATTCCCATAGCACCATAAACGGAAAGAGTTGCGTAAAAACACCAACAGATTTAATCTAAAACTTACACCAACTTGAAGCAGTCTCCAAGGAGTTACAGGATGACAACCGTGGAACCGAAGAAGCAAGAAGTACTCCTACAAGCCCCGTAGTAAGATGTCTGGCAACAAAATCATGAGTTCCACGAAGATAACGGGCTATAGGAACTGCAGTGGTAGCACTAGCAGCCATTAGATGGTAGAGAATTTGCCACGCCATTGCAGAATCCCATTGTTGTGTCAGTAAAGAAATGTGGGGAGGAGCATCAATTGTCTCTGCAACTAGATTCTCGCGAAGACTAGCCACTCCTAATTCAATTAAATCAAGAATACCGTGTAGACACGTGCTTGGATAGCCACCAACACCAGCATTCTATTGAAAAAATGAAAGCACATTAGAATCAATTACGTTATATAAAAAATTAAAAAGATAGGTTAATTTCGTCCCATTACCTGTATTGTTGTAAGGGCTATGGTACGAGCATTCTTGCAACGGAAACCAAGGAGCCAATGGCCAATCGAAGGAGACGAGTGATTGGTGAGGGAATAGAGAATCATATGCAACATAGTGGAACGAACTGATCGTTTACTGCTACCAAACGACCACATAGAGTCAAGCTCCATAATATTGCCTTTCACCATTTCGGATATGGCATTGCCTTGAGTTGGTGCAAAGGTTGTCATTAACTCCCAACGAGATATCTCTTCGGTTGTCCAGTTCCAACGCACTGTAGGAAAAGATGCAAGTAGATGAGCTGCCTTGAATGCTGGATGGGGTGCATAGACAGAGGTGGTGGCGAGCTTGTATCCCCCATCAACACTCTCATCAGGCGCATCATCATAGAGCCAAGAGTCTGAGAAAATAGGAACTTCTACCTCTGTGATGGAAGAGAGCTCATGGCAGTCACTCATATCATATATAGAGGTGCTGAGACAGGAAACTAGAGCCCGCAATAGCTCATTTTCAGTCTTCTACAAAGGAATGAGAAGTAAGTGTGCACAAATTCAACTCGAAAATATTGACCTGAACAAGAAATGAAAAACCAACTTGGTCATTTGTGAAGATTGCCAGCACGGGCTCATGTGAATGCTCTGCTCTTACAACATTGTAGAGAATATTCAAAGCCGAAGAGCAGTGATCAGGAAGGTCGTCATAGAGTCCACAGTATCTAAAGAAACGAATAAACGTGAAAGTGGGTTTGCAATAATCAATGAATGATGAAGTTAGGCATTATTTACCGAACAATGGTAATGAGTAGGTCGGCCCTTCCAGTTCTCGAGTTAATAGTCACCACGAGGAGACGAGATAGAAGACTGGGCATTATGATGTCAACACCAGATCGTTGACCCCATGCCGTTTCAGGTCTGAAAATAGAGTTCATGTGAATGATTATTCAATCAGTTGGTGAAATAACCAATAACGCTAATAGAGGCGAATAATTTCAAGCGAAAATAGGTCAACAGGATAAGTTAAAAAGAGTTGAAATTCGACTGAGTCTACTTAAACCGCTATCACCCAGCCACCTCTGCCTGTTCTTTCGCCTACAATTACGCGTGGTAAGATATCTTGCATAAATACAAATTTTGATTTGCTGGCATAACTTGAATATGACATAAATGTGAGGCTAATTAAAAATAACTCACCTAAGATGAGGAACAAGCAGAGAAGCCCGTCTCACAAGGTTCACCAATATTTGTTCATGTGGAAGGATATGTTCAAATATTCGCAAAATAGCGGCAGTTGCTCGATTCATAGCATATGAAGGAGTTAAATCATATTCCATCAGACGATAAAAGCCCACTTCAAGAAGGCCGGTCATCTAGTGTAGGTACAAAAAATGAAAATCCTCACAAGTTACTAATAATCCAATATAAGTAGCAACGTATGACCAAAGGAAACCTACCAAGGAAAATAGGGAGGAGTTTATGAGTAACTGAGTTACGATTTGATAACCAGGATCAGTAAATGGCCACCCATGTGGAAGTTTGAGTTTGGTGGATTTTAGATGACCTCCAGTTAGAAGAGCAGACCAATCAAAGAGGGCTAATTGCTCTTCACTGCAGTTATCCGCACCTGCAGCAAAAACGGCTACAGCACGCATTCGACGTATAAATGCTTGAATTAGACCTTCGAAGAGGTTTAAACAAGCCGCAGCAATTTCCCACTGCAAAAAGAAGGAGGACAATAAGAAAAACATGAATTATAAGATGACATAACTTCACTTCTATAACCATTGTTGGCTTTAATTAGTAAAATAAGATGATACTTCGAAGATTGGAAGATATTGTTTTAATGTAGGTTCCATTGAACATCTCAGTACACAACTTAATTAAGCGCTTCCACAGCCAGGCGACAGAAGTAACACTTAACACGTCAGAGGAAATACTTGAAGAAGCTGACCACAGTTCATGAACTTCATCAAGCTTAGAGAAATAGAGCAGAAGGCTTACTTTGGAGTGCTACCACGGTTTTATTGGGAAGAAGCAAGGAACGAAAGAAATACTATTGAAAAACGGTGAATTTGAAGGGAAGAGAACAGACGTTAATGCAGTGTCCAAATTATACTGTTGTAAAAGAGCTATTAACAACCAAATCGACAAAGTAGGCGCATACGAGCCTGGAAAAGAAGAGGCAAGCGGAAAAACTATCTCTAATTAAGGGTAGAACTAAAATAAATAATGACATTGTTTTAAAGCCATATTCAGATTCGATATGGGGATGACTTGCGACTAATACGAAATGGAACTAACCCTTTCATTCTTATGACGATAAGCTCGCATAGTGTGCTTCAAGAAGATATTCTCCGATGTGAAATGAACAAGACGCGATAGGCCTTCACATGGGTCCAGACCACCAAACGGAGGTTCGTTTACTCCCACCGAAGAGGTCAACAAGGAGGGCGCAAGAGTTGTAAGAAGATTCAGGAAGGCCTGGGTGATAGGATATTCCTCATGTCTCGCTTCAGCCTTATCCATCTCAGTCTAAAAAATAAGGTTAAAGAGACCATTCTGGCTATTCTGAAGCTGACAAATTCTCCATCCTACCTCCATTCGTTACTATGTATTTACAAATAACGAGACTTTCGATTACCCCAAAATTATTCCAAATACAAAAAGAGATGAAAACTCCTAATCCTATAGCGGAAAATGTCAACAGCACTTAATTTAGTCTAAATAATATGGGAAGCAAACATTTTACCAACTCCACTCTTAGGCTAGAAATAACCTAAGCAATACCTCATCCAAATTACTGAACGCTGATTGGTCGCGAGACAACTGACTTACCACATTGACTACTACATCACACGCTAGCTACTAAGAGGGAGATAAAACTCCCGAGTCCATTAGTTACGGGAAGATACCCTGTGGCCACTCTCTCATACGAGAAACACATTCAGCAACGAGAGTTAGCCAGGATGGTTGGTTGCCAACACTACTAGATACACACACACATCGACCGCTACACCGCCGGACAATTAATTAGCTACCTTATTGAGCACTAACAGACAATAAACTCGTGACTTTTGATACATCACATACACATGCAAACCACTCCCTCATTACACCAAACCCGATTTAATTTACAAATTACGTAATGTGTACTGCCTGCATTTTAGTAAGTTTGAACTAACACAATAGCACACAACTTAGGTGTAGTGGCTGATTTCGAATGAAAATATTTAGTATGCTCAGCAGGGAAATTGAATAAAGACAGATAAAAGATCATACATGAAGTCCGACGATTCCTTTGATAGCATTGACACTTCCATTAACGCTCATTACCATGCTTTGAGGATCGATGAAAGCGAGAAGTCGGCTCTCAATGAGGGCACACCAGATTTCAGCAGCAATGGATGGGGTTCGAGCTAGAGCTGCAAGAAGGTGAAGTAGATCTGCTTTCATTGACATAGGTAGAGGGCAGGTGATTAGACCGATAGCAGTGGAGACCAATGACCATTTGGTGTTGGAAGCGAAAGCAGAACGGGCAACAGGATCCTAAAATAGAACAATAAAGGTTTTGATATTTTTGCGTTATACAGACAAAAAGACATTTTAAGTATGTAATGTACTGTACTTTTGTGACAAAGATTAGTAAAACGGTTCTTTGTAGTATTGCAAATACCACCATAATATGGTAGATATTCACAAAACAACCACAGGTTCGAAATGACATAAGGGGAAGAATCTGCAAGCTATTAATTTTGACATCTATTAGAATTGTTACTACATAGTAGTTAGGAAAAAACTCAAATGAACAAATTCCTATCATCAAGGAGCTCGTGTTTAAATGAATGTATTGGTGATTTAATGAGTTATAAGAGAAATGATTTAAAACTATTCGCTTACCATAAAACAAACACGAGTTATCAACCCCACAACACTCCTCAATGCGTCCAGCTCTTCAGGTTGGATTTCAGGAGTTGCCGGAGTGGATGTTTGCTGTTGCATGTCCATCGGTTGAACATGTTGGTTTACCAGTTGTTGTTGCTGAGTTAACAGAGAATAACCGGAGGGTGGTGGTGGTGGGAAGGCATCGATTGAGGGGGCGTAGAGGTGAGGATATTGAAGGTGAGGGGGGAGTTGTTGACCCCCGACTGTCGTGGTGGTATATGTGGCAGCAGCAGCTGCTGCAGCGGCGCTTTTCAAGTGATCGAGGTACTGGTGAAGACTGGTGATAAAGTGATCCCAGGTCAGAAGAGACGCCAAACGACCTACAACAGAGTAAGATGTTTTTAATGTGCTTTAGGAACCAAATATATACCACTTAAATTATATTAAATATATTTTTCAATACAGAGCCTAATAGAAATTCTATTTGTAAGTAGGCTGGATGCTGGCAAAAAGGAGTGTTTTTTGAAAAAATCACTAGTTTCAAAGTACTGATAACAATTTCTACCTCCTGAACTCAGTCGCTTTCTCATGAAATTTTTTTTTAAAAATGTGAAAATATAATGGAATAAAAGCTGCTAATAATGATGCAAGGATTACAAATCAAGAAACAAATGAGTAAAATGAAGGGATAAATCTGAAGGAAGCTAAACTTGAGACAGTAGTTGACCTGGTAATTTGGGGCTCAGATTAACTAGGATGTCCCCAATGCCTTAACACTGACTTTCATACTCTGGTCTCTATCCCCATAAAAATACTGGCATGCATCTTGATAAAATTTTATTTTCTAAGCGTATGGAGGCTTCCGTGTAATAAAAAGGTTGAAAATCTTTCTCCTGTCGTGGCAAACAAAGTAAAGTGAATACCCTGTGATTGAATAATGCGAGGAAAAACGGTAGAAACAAACCTCCAGATGTTGCTGTTGCTTTGAGAAGATTGAAGCAAAGATTGGCAGAAGTCTGACTCCCCACCAGAGCTCGTAGTACCTTCACATAAGGCACGAAGATCACGGGAGATGAGGCAAATTCACTGGTCGAGTAGACAAAACGAAAGAGAATCGCCTAGAAAGGAGTTGAGCACAACAAAAATGGCACATGAAAGTATGATTAAATAGACAAAAAAAGGAAAGCTATAAGATGCAATTATTGCCCGATATTCAGATTCTAGTCTTCAAAATACACACTTTGAACACTAAGTTAGCGAAAGGTCAGGTAAAAAAACTACCACAGTGTGAGAATATACTTACCGAGTTCGAAACCACATCAGTCGGCTAAGGCAAAAAAATATGGTACCAACCGTATGAAAAAATAATCGTGCTCGTAAGAGGCATAGAGAGTGCGTTAATTCTATTGCACATTTGATTTACCTACATTCATTCAACGACAGCCAGAAAAACATCTGCAAAGATATCAACTATTATGGCCGTTGAAGTACTAATCCATATTAAATCACCAAATGTGTATTGCTTACTTGACGAGAGTTCTCAACTTCTCCCGCTCTAAAAGAGGCATTAAGAGCAGCTGTAGCAGAACCGCTCTCAGAGCTCTGTGGTCCCTGAGTACCTGCAACATTGGTGACAGCGGTATTTGCAGCACCAGTAATACGTGTCTCCCCGGAGGGCCACCAGAATTCCAGAGAAAGGCGAGCGTGGAGAGGTGAGCCTGGCACATCATAAAGACGACACAGTGCGTCAAGGAGAACTGCAAAACCACCCGGATCCACGCCCATTCGACGCACCATCGACTCATCCCAGAGACGTAAGTCTCGTACGTTCTGTGGGAAGTTGATTAGGAGCTCGGTGAAGAGACTGTGGACTCGACGAACCCACATTGACTGCAGTAAAAGCGAATTGAGAAATAATAGAAAGGAAACATTTCATACAAAAAACATAATACAATAGCATAAAAATGTGGAAAAAAAGCAATTGGAGAAATTAAAATACCCAGCTTCAAGTAACTGCCAAATCCCAAATGAGGTGAAGTAAAATTATTCAGACAACTGCTCATTTTAATTTAATCGTTTTATTGGCTTTCCCTACAGCCTTAACAAAGACTGAAGCTGTAAGACACATGCCAAATCTGTAAACGATAAATGATGTCCTTATTCTCTAAAGATAACAAAACTGTCGAATATTGAATCATTATTAAGAAGCCAAAATGAACCACCCTACACTAACAGTCAAGTAACTTTCATGAACAGAAATCTTCCAATTCATAAAAGTATTTGCATTTGTCAGTTATTTCATGCATGCATTAACTCTACATAGTCATCGCTTGAAGACAATTCTCTTATATTTAACAAACTATTGATAGCTACGCCTTTCACCAATGTTCAAATTTAATCCGAACAGTAACTAATATGGTGAAGAATAGAAGAGAGGAGTGTACAAACCTCTTGCTGAAAATGAGATGCACCGAGCACACCGGTAAGTAACAGAAACATAGCGCGCGATCTCAGTGCAGTAGTAATGAGTTCATCATCATCCACTGAGTCGGCAGCATCAATGCCAACATCTCCATCACCGCCTCGTCTGCGTCTCAAATCCGATCGGAGATGGGCAGTTCGACGTAGTGTAATACCCCAGGCGATCTGTAGCAGACCGTAGATACCCTCCACTGCTAAAGGATAATTATGATGATCGGGATCACCTGGGGGAGTTAGAATGTCAGTCATGGCGGAGATGTAACCCTTCTGCCAATAGAGGGGATGCTGTAGGTCTAAATGGGAGGAAAATGTATTATGCAAACTACTTAACGGAGGAGTTCGATGGAAGTGTTGGAAAAAACCTTCGCAATGACGATCAGTTCATGAAGTTTCATGATGCACTCTGTTGCCTTAGGAATCAGGAGAGGAAATAAGAAAGTGGATCGTCTCAGGCTATTTGAGGATCTAAATAAGTGGATATTTACAGAAACTGAAATTCTGGGAGTGATAAACCAATTCTAGAATATTTATGAGGAATAAAAGCGTAATTCCCTCATAATCAAGACAAAGTCAGTAGTAGGAAGACAAGTAGCAATAATCTTGCATAATACGGTGTTCGGCATATTTGAGAGAATAGATTGTACGTAAACCAAAAAACTAATTAGGTTCCAGAATATACCATAACATCAGATAAAAAGTTATGTTTAATGAAGCATGGCTAGGAAAAGTACTCAACTAACGAATCTAGTAATCAGGCACACTATCTGCTCCGAAGCTAAGGAGAAAGGACTAATAAAACTGGATTAGCTTTAAATTCCACGTTATCGAAATAAGTCACAAACGTAGAATACTTTGAATGGAAGTTCTTCAAAAATCTTCGTTCCGTCATACTGCCTAACATAAGCCATTTTAAAATAAAAGCTCCAAAGTAACGTAAAATTCAAACATCTACGGATGAGGGTAAATTATGGAAGAAATTATTTCGATCGGTATTCAAGTTTTAGAGGAAAACAATCATTCGCTGATGAGGGTTTCTAAATAATTTAACTGCCACATCATAGAGGGGAAGCAAAATGAAATTTAGAATCCATCAAAAAATAATATTTATTCCCAAAAAGAAAGCAAAGATTCGCTTTTTAATCTGTAGATTGTTACTCAAAGATCCTATCGAGCAAATACAAACACACATAATAAAAATAATATATTTTTAATCAATTATAAGGAAATTATAGTGATCTTTTTCACAACTGAATTCCTATGAACCATCTTATGTTGAGAGCGTTAAGTGCAGAAGTAAAATAAACGACTACCACCCCTGATAACTCTATGCAAAAATATATCTTAGCAACTGCAAACTTTTATGAAATTGTCAAATATAAGTGCATTATTATGAAGGTAAGAATAGGTTGAAGGTTAATCAAGTTTTACAATGAAAAATAATAATGTAGTCGACAAACCTTGTTCATTCAAGTCAGAATATTGGTCCACAATAATACCAGGAGTACCAAAAGGCTCCAAAGAACAGAGAAGGGAAACTAGAAGGTGAATACTTCCGTGATCCAAAGGGGCTGATTCATCTTCAGGATTCTTTCTAGCTTCAGCCACATCCCTTTGGAAGTCCACGAGATGGGTCAGAATTTGACTGAACTCTTGCGCAGAGAATGGTGTTTGGGCTGCCCAAAGCATGATAGTTTCAGCAATTCGATTACGAATTGCGGCAAAGTGATGAAGAATGTCATAACGATGTCGGCGACTCTCAATCATACGAGCTGAATCCAACCTCTTATATTCTTCAATGGTATTGAAACTTCTCAGAAAAGCTATGCAAAAAGTTTAAAACAGATAAGAAGGCTTTCTAGAGATATGAAGCACGGAAAGGGCAAATTAGCCTACATAAAAGGTCTTCCAGTAGACCACTTTGCCAGAGATCATCAGTGAATGATGCAACAACTTCCGCGATGTCTCGTGAGAGTGAATTGTTTGAAGGAATTCGGCCAATACGATGACTAATAATAGTGCGTAAAGCATCGGATAGTAGACTGTGGGCATCGTAGTACAAAGAGATAGCTAAGGACAACCGGCTAAGGGTACTAGACTGAGCAGATAAATGCCCCTCAGCAGTAAGAAGAAGCTCTAGAGTTTTAATTTCATTTAGATTGAAAAGATCGCTCAGTTTGCATGTTTCTTCAATAAGATCTCGAGTGAGAAGAATTTTCTGTGAGAGCCCAGGAATTGAAATAGCTTCAACATCAGCTCTGGTAACTGATTGCCGATCTTCAATGGATTTAGACTGAAAGAGATACTTTTAGCATTAATATATATAATAACAAAGAATTTTATTTCCACTAAATCAAAAATACTTACGTCTTTATATATGTTGAAATTAAGTAGATCCAATCTATGCTTTTTAATAATTGCCTCAAATTCCATCAACTGATCAATTCTATTGTTAACGAGGACATCAGTAACCATACTATTAAACGCCTTGTACGATGACCACATTTTCGTGAAAAAATGGAAAGGACAGGTACAAAACGACAATAAGGGCTAATTCAGAGCATGTGCAAAGATTTGAAAATTATCGTCAAGGTCAATGCAAAAATTACAAATTTTCGCAACAATACTTACAGTTACGACTTAATTAATTAAAATGTTCCTTCAGAAAAATTTTTCTTTTAATCGGCACATTAATCTGCTAACAAATGTATAAGTGGATATGTATTAATATTGAATTTTATTGCTATTTACCATCGTTTCCCCTTCTACCATTTTTTTAAATGCCTTGAATTTGGCATTGTTATGTAAAAAGATACGATTTCTGATTCGGTTATTGATGGCCTAATCGCACATATTTCGGTATCTAATACTTGAGTAAATTCGAGAGATTACTTGTAGTAGATTTTAGTAGAAGATTTACTTCCTCCGTCTTTAAGTATACTTCTCAGGAAATATTCGGAAGCTTTTCACTTTAATTGCTCTAGGGTATGTATTAGCTAATGGTCAGCGCGTTCGAACGCAAATTGATGACGAGTCAACCGCATCCCCC
>UZAE01012715.1:18632-33269 GCA_900617975.1 Rodentolepis nana | reverse complement strand
GAGGGGGGGGCGGGGCTGTCTCTGTCACCATGAGATTACATAGTTTTCGCTTCATGTAAGGACGTAGTTCACGTGCCTTTAAGATGTTCTTACAGTTTTCGAAACAAAATATGTCTGAGGGAACTAGGTCTGGACTATAAGGGGATGTGGAAGTGTTTCCCACCGACGTTCGCGCAGTAGAGCTTTGACAGCTCTTGAAGAATGCTCAGAAGCGTTGACATGATGAAACAGAATTTGACTGTGCAGTTTCCTTTGCCGTTTTTTGGTAAGGGCTGTCACCAAGTTGTACTCTCCACCCCTTAAAGCGTTTACTAAAACCATAAATGATCGGTCTACATGGCTCAGAGGCCGCATAAACCCGTTATAAGGCTTCCATGATCTGGGTAGGTTTCAAACTTAGTTAAATTAGCAAGTTTATGTTAGATTCACTCTCAAAATTTGCTAGTTAACGGATAGCTATTTTGCTATGCCACCTGTTTTAATGCTGGCCTGAATAGAATGACTTTAAAGCTGAATTTTATTAAGGAAGCTCTAAAGAGACGGTTGGGTTTTTTAAATCTTTGATCCATTTAAAGTTATGGCATTTTTTGATTCACCTCAAGCTCCATCGATATTTCTTCGAAAATAAAAATTCCAATTATCTTGCCAAGAAGATAGGAACAATGTTATTTGTGTTGAGAGATCTTTCACTTGGTCGTTGGATATTTTCTATACCTGCTCAAAGAACTGATATGCATATTAAACTACAGGGGTACACCCTGGGCAACGTATACTCATACGGCAAGTCTATATACCGACAATTGACTTCTGACCAACATGACCCGACCGTATGCTGTATTCGATCGCCTCCACAGAACTCACCTAACCTTACCTTTCTCTCTACCTTTGTCTGTCTCTTTGCATATGTGAATCACTCTTCCCTCTGTGAAGTCCGAAATCAACCAAAGAGCTAATGATGACTAACATAATGCCTTTCTATTTGATATAAATAAATATCTAAATACATAAGACTTAATATTGTATTAAAGCTAATCATTCGTGTGCCTGCTAGTGGGATTTCCTCGAATGCATGCGTTCATGTATTGTCACATTAATTTACTAATCAAAGTTCAAAATTGAGCAATATTTTTTAAGGTTCATTATTTTACTTTTATCCACTTTCACTAAGGGGTGCGCGATAGACTTACCTCCACGTGGTGCGCCCTGGGCAACGTATACCCATACGGTCAAAAAGTCCATAAATCGGTAGTTGACTTCTGACTTCAAACTACCATCATCCCACAGCACTCACCTCACCTTTATTCTATCTTTGTGTCTGTCTCTTTTACATCTTTGAATCTCTCTTCTGCTTCCCCTCTCGAATTTTTTTCACTTTGATGTTCCTTTCCCTCTGTGAAGCCCGAAGTCAACTAAAGGGCTAATGATAACCATCAAAACGCTTACCATTTGATAGAAATAAATAATACTTTTTCCACTTTCACTTATCCGCATTTAAAAATGAGCCCAATTACCAAGAAGAAGACAATATGTAGGTAGAAAATTATTAATATATAAGATCATTGGCATAAATCAAAGCATCTAAAACATAGCTAATGCAAAATCAATTTTCACTCCGATTTGCCCTCCATCTTCTTCTGTTGACTAACATAGGAGAGGAAGCTGTTCCAAAACAAGGCCACAAAGTTAACCACAAAGAGACGGAAATGGACTGGAACGAAGGTGAAGTTAATGAACTGTGCAGGGAACCAAACCTACGGACAAGACACGCAGACGCTTAGCTTGAAAAACCATAGAGTTCTACATATTAGTTCCCATATAATTTAAAAGAGTACCAAAGTAACTAAATTCAGCAACTGATCAAATCTAATGTTAAATCAATACCCAGTTATTACGTTATTTAGAATTTTAGTGATACACTATAGTCAAGTACAATGCCTAGAATTTACTGAATTGGTTTTGCCAGTAATTTAAAGCGTATTCTTACCGCAGGTTGAAGGAAACGTGTACGTACGTAACTCGTTCGTTCAAAGAAAATTTAGCGACCACAGTCAAATTTCCTTTCCCACTCATCATTAATTTACACCTTTCTAAGTCGATACAAATTTAAATTTTCGAAATTTCTTCAAAATAATTACTAAACAAATACCCAGGCAGCCACATTTCCAATCCTCTTTTCCCGTTTGTGTTCTCACATAATTCGGAAAGCTTAGAGTAAGAGATAAGTTTCAAAGAAACCCCAAGCGACTCGAAACGGCAATAAGCCGCAGGGATACACCTAAATGCCCTACAAGTACCGATTGCCATACAGACAACTAGCACAAAGAACCGTTTAAAACGTTAAATATTCCTTCAATAAACTAGGATTGTCTTCTTGGATGTCTCGAACTGTTCTAGCGGTATGAGAAGCTCTGTTAATTCTTTCCATATTATATTTGAAACTTTGTAAGGAGTTAATCCTAGAATTAACAATTTCAATAACCAAATTGTGACAATGCGTGAAGTAAAGTATCGAAAAAAGAAATGAGATCACAACTTCATACCATCCAGTTTGTTTGGAGAGCAGAAACATAGGAAGCAGACAGTCCTCGCTTAGCTTCCTCCATAGACCAATTTCGGGTAAATCCAGTCAGGCCAATGATTGAACCAACAAGTACAGGGGCCATGACAACCTAGCAATTACACATAGAAGATCACCATATATAAATGAAAATTTACCTGATCAGTTGCCACCATTTTTAGTGTTCTAACAGCTCCTTGACCTTTATAAAATCGATCCAAGAATGCGTACCAGAAATTGAGTGTTGGACCCTGAAAGTTATATTTGATAACTAGCATACCGAAAAAAATAATTAACTCACGATAAGGAAAACGCCAATCCCACCGAACTTTAAAGTTCTAGAAACGTCCCATTCCCTTCTTTCAACAATCTTTTGAGCGATTATATCACCACCTCCCATGATTATGCCTGTTGAGATAGATTGTGTGCTCAGTGGATATTTCAAGAGAAGATTAGAATATCCCTGATAGAGCTTTATGAACATCGACATCTTTCTAAAATTTTGAATTTACAATTGTACAAATCGCTTAGGAAATATATTTACTAGTGTATGAGGGCAATAAAATAAACTTAGTCTCTGAAAGCCAACTTATAAACATAATATGGAGGTTGACTAAAGAGAAACGAAGTGTTTACTCTAATTTTCGTGGCATAGAAATAGTTCTTTCTACCATTAACGGAAAAGTATACATCAAGAAGCTGCTGGCTATAAGGCCTGGGATCTCAAGAGCCAAGTTTGAAGAGAGGCTTGGTATAGTAAATATTTAAATATTGTTGGAATGTATTCGTTACAGATTTAAGAGACAGTGGGAAAATTTTCAGGCACATAATCCTTGTTTTTGAAATCAAATTATTTTACAAAAGATCATTGATCCATAAAATCGCCTAACTTAAAATAAGTACAACATCAGAATAAGGAGAAAGACGCTGAAAAAAAAGAAATTGTGGTGTCACCTTAGTATTAATAACGCTAATAGGAAAATTCAAGGTATAATTCATAAGTTAATGACTCATAGAAATTATTTGAAAAAAAACAAAAGGATATATTTTTCATTCGATTTCTAAAGGCAGCATTTGCGATAAAACATTTCTCGTAGGGATAAATTTCACGGAGAACAGAAAACTGTTTCCGGGACAAAGATCAAACCACGCCCTTAAGTTCATAATTTCGTTAGTATAACAAACCGGAAGTATTCAGTAAAATATTTACCGTAAACAGAGAACGACAAGTTCCGCACAAACATTGAGCTTCGCATGTGCATGAAAATAAAGTCAGCAGAACATATAACCCATGGTCAAATGAATTCAATACCATTCGATAAGCAAGCAAGAGTTATGTTCGGGTCTCTACAATAAAAAATATTCCACTCCAAAATCAACATAGCCCCAGGTCACGAATTATTACGCGAAAAACAATTAAGTTTAACTCTAAGAAGAAGGCAGAAAATATAAGTTAGTTGAATGATGTTTTTAAATATATAACCACAAAGCTCGAAAAGTCCACGAATAAAGGGCAAATCCAAAGAAACAATTCGAATAGCGAATACAACCTCAAATTTATAAAAAGCTCAAAAGGTTACGTCTGATCAAGAAACTTGTGCAATATGATTAACATTATAAATAACTACAAATAGTAAGTTAGTAAGAAAAACAAAATGTGAAATAAAATGCAATAATTTTTTAAAGCAACTTCAAAGAAGTTGATGTATTAGAGTTGTGATTTAGCATAAAATGCATGACCATGTATAAGAGCGCCCAACCAAAAGAATACATATCACAGAATAAATCTGCAAATACAGCAGCTGTCAAACCATACCCCTCAAACGTCGCGCGAAACGATAAATGGAAAGCCACGTGAGTCTTGGAATTATATGACCTTGAAAGCATTGTTTAAAGATCGGCATCACAACTGATGTTATTATTAATAGTGAATGGAAACATATCCAAAGTAAATGATAAAATGCTTAAGATATTTTTTAAGGTTAAGGTAAACATGAAAAACTACTCAATCATTACAATTGTTTGCACTTAATATTTTCATCCATTTCGAAAGCGCATTCCTTTCTTATAACAATTTCTGTAGGGCCAACATTAAACTGATGTCAGTGTATTCCTAGCAAGTGAGCATTCGATTCCCTCTCGTAGCATCGTATTATATTTAATTTCCTTTAGGTACTTTTTCCTCCTCATGTTGGCATTTCAAATTTTGAAGATTCTCATTGAACTTGCCAAAGTCACATGTTTAGAATTTTTTTCATATATAACTTGAAATTTTTTTGGGGGAGGGGGGGGGTTACTAGCAGTTTTTTTAAAAATTTACCTGATCATGGACACAACCCGGTTCTTATTCATTATCTTTACACACTCTATATATTACGGGGATATCACTGAAGCCTTCCATTCTGGAGGTTAATAGAACTTGATATAATTAATTTAAAAGATTAATAATATGTAATGCTTCCTCTTATTTTTATTTCCATTGCATCTCAACGATGTAGCGGGCATAATTGTTTACCTAGGTGTGAATTATGAAAAAGCTTAACTTTTTATATTCCGCAATACTAACACTATACTGCGACTAATTGTTGGCTACATTTCCTAAAATACGATACATAATAATTCCTATCAAATATATGCTTCTAACGGGTTAATTAACAGATATGTTGATGTCCATTTGTCAAAATCGTTCGATACATTTACTAATCGAAATCCGTAGCATAACTATGCTCACATATAATTGACAATTGTATAAGTTGAGTTATTCTTCGTTTATTTGTTCCTGTATGGAACTTTATTTTGCATCAAAATGTATAATTTATTTGTATTGGCACATTGGTCTTAATATGTATATCAATTTATGTACTCAAGTGTCTTTCTCAGCTAACAGTTATTTCATCTGACAGAGAACTCAAATGATACCGACTGATGGAATGAATAATTATAAATATTACGAACCCCGAAGACTTCGATTGACAATCAACTGTCGATAGGGTATTTAAGATATTTTTCTACATTAATGGTTAATTTCTCCATCTAGAATGAATAAAAATAAATTATGTGTCCAATCATTTAGTGACTCTGGATGAATTTGATGAAGCCTTGTTTTATGCCCAAGGCTATCATCCAGCCTCTATTTTGTCGAAGGAATTGTAATGCAAACCTCAAACTGCCCATTTTGCTCACCCCGAAAGTGAGAAAATCGGTTCCATTCGTTCATTTAATGTAACTAAGTATACTTTTAGTATCAACAGGCTAAAGCCAGAATTGCAACAACTTTCCACTTTTAAAAGATAATCATTCCAATCACAACCCTGTTGTGAAAAATTGTAACTAACAAAAGATGTCAATTTAGTAAATCACGATCAGATAAAATCAGTGTTAAGAAAAAAGCCAGATTCGCTGTTCTTTTTCATAGTCTTCAGCATTCGAATAGAAGAGTCGGTTACAACTTTCAATTGCAATTTTACCACAAAGTGCACAATCTGAAGCTACCAGTTCGTCAAATTCAGACTAAAATAGTAAATAGAAGTTAAATTTTTTAAAGTTAAGTAGATCACAACGCGACAAAGCAAAGATGAACTTCACCCTAAATTTTTGAATAGCTGAAGGGTCTGTCTCCGATTTTGAATATAGTTCTGCTAATCTAGATGCATCCTGAGGTAGCAGTGACGACCGAATCTGTGCCAGAAACGAGCATCGTTAACAAAAGCTACTATTATACCAATATACATTCTAATTTAAAACAGTGACATACCTGATTTAAAAGGCAATCAGTGTGAAAGAAATGACCACAAGGAAACACATAGAATGTTCGAAGCGCTAGCGCTTGTAAACATAAGGAACACCGGGC
Source organism: Rodentolepis nana (assembly GCA_900617975.1). Lineage (NCBI taxonomy): Eukaryota > Metazoa > Platyhelminthes > Cestoda > Cyclophyllidea > Hymenolepididae > Rodentolepis > Rodentolepis nana. The sequence goes on along the minus strand of UZAE01012715.1, from coordinate 26,862 downwards.
ATTCTCTGGAATGATTTCATAGCTAAAATACGAAGGGAAACGAATTTCCATAATGGTAAACAACAAAATCAAAAAAAAACTTAACACAAAGCACATACTGAGTTTTCATTTCACTCAGTTTTGTTCGAATCTCATTCGTACTTTCCACTGTTGCTCGCATTTCAGCTTTCAACTGTTCTATTTGCGCGCTGTAAGCATCTAGTGAGTCACATATTACTTCCTAATAAAAATCGAATGCAATCAGTTGAAACTAATAATGCTTACCCTAAACTCATCGATCGTGACAAAATCGGGGAAAAGTGGAAATACGTCCTCAAGTCGGAGTAAGGAAGATTCGTTTAATAGAGCTGTTGCCTCTTCCAGACTGCTATTACCCGTAATAACATGACGAGCTAAAGAAGCCATAAAGTTGACAAATAGATTTTACCTATTCGTAGCCACAGAGCTCGCTGCGTATCAATATCCAGCATATTTGAGTTAACGATCTCCTTAGCTAAATCAATATCATTCTGAACAAAGAATTAAATGGTCTAATATGAGAGTACCTTAGATAGAGTCTCATCAATAGCTTGACTGAACAGTTTCAAGGACTGAAGTAAAAACACGGTTGACCTTAGACAACCCTTCTCCATTGCAATTCGAATAGCGAAGCCGGGATCATAGGACAAATTTGGTCCCACAGTGGAGTATGCAGACGAGAGGGTCTTTGAAACAGCATGAGTACTATCTCCAACATCACCTAGAGCTTCAGCAAAGACTTCAGAGAGATCAGAGGAAGTGTACTTCTTTAAATAAGTTAGCAGACGAGTATCTGCGGTGGAATCAGTGAAATCGGCATATAGGAAAATAAGTTGGTGATGGATTGCCTGTTCCTTGCATTGGAGTTGATCAATAGAGAATTCCAAATAACGAACAGCCTCATGGGGTGGTAAGAGTAGGATACTCGGAAGAAGCCTAAGGAATAACAAAGATAAGCGTATTATCCAGAGCAAGTTGAGTGATTGCATATGGAATAAAAAAAAGCGAAGATAACTAACTAGAAGACAGAGGTACCTAAAAAATTATATTCATTTAAAAACACGACTGTGAAGTGGCAATTCTTTTCTTTAAATGTTCTAACCTGGAACAAGAAAGACGTTGACCAGCTCGAATCCAAGCATCGACCAGCATTTTGGGTTCTGTGGGAGCCAGCTGAACGCTGTATTGGTAGAGCTTCGAAGCGCAGGATGGATGTGTTGTGAAGACAAAGAGAGCCTCCGTATATTCCCCTCTCGACATGTAGTAGTCAATTAGGCGATCGTAATCTATCACAAAGAATTTACGATTCATATCACTATAATGTACTACTAATTCAAACACATGATCTGAGAGAAGAAATTTTAATTAGGTGAAGTAATTGTAAAACTTAAAGAGAGCACAATAACATTGATTCGTAGTAGAATAACTTAACGAACCAAATTTCGTTAATCGAACTAAATTCTGTTGGCCAACCTAATTATTCTATTGAGGTATAGCAAGGGTAAGCAGGATTAGAGGTTTTAAGATCTTTTCGCGGGAATAATCGATCGATATGAAATATATTAAAGGTGACACAGTGTACAAAACACAATCAACGTACCTCCATTTGTTTTAGCAAAAAATATAAAGTCATCAGAGTTGCCGTGATTAATCAGTAAGTTGTAGATTACATCCTTGCACTGAGGAAGCATACTCTATGATATAAATAAGAAGCCACAATAAAATAACAGCGAAAATTCTTAAAAATATGACGAACAAAATGGGCTTAATCTTACCAAAACTTTGCACGACGTGACCAAAGCTCTAAACTCATTTCTAACATTGTTAAGTTGCTCCTGTATCGCAGCAGCTGGCTGATCAGCCTTTTCATGCTTGTCTGAACAAAGACTAATCTCACCCAAGAGGAGTTCAATCAACCAGAGGACAATAATCGCCACCTGCTTATCCTTCCCTTCTGCCTCTAGAGACCTTTTTTTCGCTCGAAGGAAGATTTTCAGAGGGGCGCATGAAGTGGGAAGGTGGAAGTTGACACTGAGAGGATTTAATGGAGTTAGTGACGGTTTTTTTGAAGGAGATTTCTTGACCCCCTCGCCTTCCTCATCCTCGTCGTTACAAGCTTGAACACAGTCGGATTCCTCCACAACTTCATAATCCTCAGTGAGAGCTATTCCTGTGGCAAAATTTCCTCCACCACCCTCGGTGTGAAAATTCCCAGTGAGCGGAGATATTTGGCTAAAACGAAGAGCCACCTCTTCGAAGGGAGTCGAAGTCTCGGCGAATAACTCTGCTGATCGGGCATAGCTAAAAGATCAAGAAAGGCGTCACATAATGGTATCAAGTATTATTGAGGTCAAAATTAAATTGCTATCTGATTAAAAACTAGCCTATGACAAATAATATCAGTCACAAATCAAAACTAATCGATTTGATACACAGATGCTGTACAAATTCCAGACAAGAAGTTTATAAACAACAGGTATTAGAAAGTCACAGAACTGTACATCAATTAGGTGTAAAATAAACGAAAGAAATTTCCCTAAGAAGTATATAAGGAAACTTAGGACTGGAAATGCAAGAGAACATTTCTTAAGATACTTACTCGCCACGAGAGAAACAAAGCTCCGCCTCTTGTGCATTGACTTCATTCAATTGCTCAGGCAGCTGAAAGTGGAGAAAACAGAATAGTATTAAAAAAGACGACTCAAGTAAGTTATTTAGAACCAGACTGTTCTCTTCAATCTTTTACCTTGCAGTGTTTTCGAGCCTCGGAAAACTTCTGTTTATCCAGTAGAATTCTCCAAACTCTCAAATCCTCCTGTTCCGCACACAATTTGCACAAAACGCTTCCACTATAGAGCCAGATCGCACCTCCAGCCGGATCTCTACAGGCACCCATCGCATGAGACGCACCTAACACATCCCGTGTGCTTTGCACAAAAATCGTCTGATCATCCAACACATTTATGGCCTTAACGCGATCCCCATAGGAGACAATGACGTGGAATTCAGAAAGTGAAATACAAATAGGAAGACTGACTGATCCGGGGTCCATAGGGGGATACTTGATGAGTTTGGCCTCATTTGCAAGGGAGATGCGCAATGGGGAAGTTGAATTGGCAGCGTTAGATAACAATTCGGGATCAAGCAGGCGTTTGGCATCCAACTTGCCGAAGTAGATTCCGGAAGCTAAAATAAAGTAAAAATGGTAAAAGATACATAAAATAAGTATATAGAAAGGTATAATGGCTACATGTACCCAAATATAAAATGAAATTATGCATGTCTGCACAGAATGGAAGATTTCGATAAATCAGTAACGAAACCGAAGAACCTGATTCCACTGAGTGATACTACCCCTCTGGTATATCTCAAGAAAAGTGAAAGAAACCGTAACATCTATGAAGAGAAATAAAGAATAATTTGGTTCCCATGGTTTTATAAAAGGGAAAAGTACATAGCTAATACAGTGAAGTAAAATAATACAATGCTTCTGTTTACAAACGGAACAAAACTTACAAATAGAGTTATAGCCAAAAGGCAATATACTTGAATAGTGAATACAATAATTGGTGGATAAAGAACTGGTGAGATAATTTGATATGGAAGTTATGCATTTTGAAAACTGACGCTAAGACAATGAAGATAAATTTTGGTTAAAAAACCCGACGATTGATATCGAATTTCAGAAATAAGCCAAAATTTAAAATGCATTCCCAATTATGACCAGCTGACTCATTAATTGACTCAACATTACAAATGAGGAAAGTCATATACTTACATGTCATCCACGCAAACTGAGAGGGAACCTCATCGTTCTTCTTTTGATATACTTTTAAATCACTATATCCAAAGGAAACTGGAAATTCAATACACTTAGCCCCAGATGGGTTTTCTGCATAAGATGCGAAAATAGGAGCAAAGAAGCCAGGAATATAGCCTTCACGGAGTGCTGTAACTGCTGACTGAGGATTAATGTATTTAGTAGCAGAAACAAGATCAGAGGATTGAATGCGACCAAAGAATTGGTAGAGCCTTCCAGACGTTGAGGCAAAAATAGCACACAATTGGGGTTCGCCAACTGGCACAAAAGATGAACCAGGAGGGTATCGAATGACTGCCAATCCAGTAATACTGCTATCAAGTCGGATCATCTATACAATAGGGATATAATTACACGAAAAAGAAATCCCACTTCTTTCCATATAACAGTTCCACTGGAGGAAGATAAAATCTCATCATAAGTAGAGAGCATAGTTTCAAAGATTATTCCATCATTTGTACCAATGAGTATTTCTTGAGTTGTGGTGTCGCTTTCATGGTACTGGTTCCAAGCGACGGAATCGATTAAAATATCCTAAAAATATAGCGGGGAAATCTATTTTACCTTTGCTTTTTGGATCTGCTTAAACTTTTTAGATTTCCGTGTTGTGTAAAAATTAACTCCGGACTGCATACTAATGATAATGTGAAATCCGCGATAATCAACAAAGAGATTGTGAACACGATCATCGGAGGTTGAAGGAATTCCCACTTCTAAAGAAAATAAAGTACTCATTTAAAACTAAGAACCGTGTAAAATTTCGACATGTCTAGAAGATTAATCGTACCAGCAAAATAACTTCTGTCAAGAACTCCAGCAATGATAAGTCGATTAGATGTAGTTGCTGCAAATATAATATTACTGCAGACGACTACATGTGTAATATGAGCAGAAGGTCTATAAGGCTTGTCAGTAATTTAATAGAATTATGCAGACCTGAACCAAGGTACTGGTTTTAATGAAAAGATATTGTCTTTGGAGAAAAATTCACCAGACTTAAAAAAGAAACAAATTAGAACAGGAAAACTACCTCCGCAGGCACCCTTACGGCCATTACACAAAAATCCTTGAAACTACCCAATCATTGGTCTAAAATGAAGCGTTAGACGAACTTGGGAAGAAATAAGAGAAAATGTAAAAGTCTATTGGGTAAAAGTTTTTTAATTAAAAATAATTATACCTAAAATGAGTTAGAAATTTATTTGTTATTCAATGCATGCTCATTCATATAAAACCATATCATATCGGAGAAACTATTTATTTCAAATGGCAGGCGTTTTGATAGATATCATTAGCCATTTAGCTGGCTTAGGGCTTCACAGAGGGAAGGTTCATCAAAGTGGCAGAAAGTCGAGGGGTGGGGAACAGAAGAGCGATTCACAGATGTAAAAGAGATAGACGGACACAAACGTAGAGAAAAAGGTAGGGGGAATACTGTGGAAGGGGTTGAATATGACAACCAGGGGGGGGGGAGGTCGTGGTAGTTAGAAGCCAGAAGTCAACTGCCGGTTAACAGACTTAAAAATAAGCTTTTCGATGGCTTATATTTAAATATCTAGCCGAGCAAAGTAGGTGGGCACAAATATTTAATGCAGCGGCTGTGAGTGGGTTTGCAATTATTTAATTTTGGCAAGTGCAGAGCTGCACTACTTAACCATTTCTCAACCGCAATTTATTATTTTCAATCGGGCTGTATGACTTTGTCTATACACACCCCTCTCATGTTGCTTTTCTTGTATCATTAAAGCAAAATTTATTAATATTCTGGGAGCAGGACGCTTTAATAACATGAATTTCAAGGTATTTGATGATTTTGAAGCGATTTTAACCGCACATTGACTTATTAATTCAACAACAACTAAATTGATTGAATTTCAAAAATACTTTGTTCACAACGATAATTCCATTGATTTTTCATATTAAAGACCTGCTAATTATCGTATAATCTGTTGTGCGAAGTATAAATGGGATACTGATGGTTAAATTCAAGTAGTTTTATATAAGGTAATCCACAAGAAGGCTTTAAAGTTAGCTCTTAAGTGTAAATGATAAAATGAATCCAAATCCTAAATAAATAATGAAATAAATTAATCCATTTATTTTAATTAAACTACCTTGTTAGCAGAATGAAGGACAAGGTTCATTGATTAAAAATGTGTTAGAATTGGTTTAATTTTAAGACTAACTCTTTAACACGCTAATCGAATGTAATAAATTTATATTAATTATCTTGAATTTACATGACAATAAACAATTCATTAAATGTACCTATTATTTTTTCATTCATAACTGTTTTAAGTTTTCACTGCGCAGTATCGGCAGGTCCCCTCTCCCTTCGCCTTATTTGGTTGTTGGTGCTCCTTTTGTCTGTTTTTCTTGTAGGTTAGCTAACGCTCTTTGGGCATCTGTTATCCGTTTTCAGTTCAGCACTTTTTCACATATTACGTTACCATTCTTCAAGTTAATTATCTTAACCGAAGCCTTTGCTCTCTTTTTATTTCCATAATACCATAGTGCTTAAACATGGGGGCTACAGGAGATGGTAGAATTCAAATGGAGAAGACCATTGGTCTTGTTCAGAGTATTAATATTATTATCGGATCGATGATCGGATCAGGTATTTTTGTCAGTCCAACTGGTATTCTCATCAGTGTAAAGAGCGTCGGCGCCAGTCTTGTTCTTTGGGTCGCTTGTGGTCTCTTCTCTCTCGTGGGTGCCTACTGCTATGCTGAACTGGGCACTCTGATCCATCGCTCCGGGGCTGACTATGCTTATATCCTTGAAGCATTTGGCCCATTCTTTGGATTCCTTCGCTTGTGGGTCGAAGTTATTGTTGTCAGACCAGCGACTATGGCTGTCATCGCTATGACATTCGCAAAGTATATTTTACAACCCCTTTTTCCTGACTGTGCTCAACCTGATATGGTGGTCAGACTTCTGGGAGCTGCTTGTTTGCGTAAGATTATCTCTACTATATTGTGGTCATTTATATATTAATAAATCTAAAGGCCTTTTTTATTAGTTTTGATCACTTATATCAACTGCTACTCCACTCGTCTCTCAACTAGAGTTCAGGACATTTTCACATATGGCAAACTGATTGCCATTATCATGATTATTATCACTGGATTTGTCCAAATGGGATTCGGTAGGAATTTTTAAACCTTAAATATTCATATTACATTTCCTTTGAATTTATTTTCGACTGTAAACATTTAAAGGACACACTGAGGCTTTCGACAATGCCTTTGAAGGTTCAGACTGGAGTCTTGGAGGAATTGCCACTGGTTTCTACTCCGGTCTATTTGCATATGCTGGTTGGAACTACCTGAACTGCATGATTGAAGAAATGAAAAACCCTAAACGTGATCTGCCCATTGCCATCGTATTTTCTTGCCTTGTTGTCACGGCTGCATATACCCTTTGTAACGTCGCTTATTTCACTACGGTTGATCTTCATGAAATCTTGACAACACCTGCAGTTGCTGTGGTATGTACTCGTTTGGAAATATTTGCGAACAGTATAAATGGCCTACTAATTGATGGGGAATGGGATAAAGTAACCACGTGGTTTATTTAGAAATAGCGCGCCTATTTTCCCTATCGATTTATTGTGATGCGTTGCAGCGCGTTCGCGTTGCGTACGAGGGGGTGTTTTCGCAAAGGGGATAAGCGTGCTCTTTTGGGTGGGATAAAAATGATAGCTGCCTCCCTACTCCTCCACCTCTTATTTAGTAAAAAACAGATCTATAATAATAATAATTTGTAATTTATTTATTTCTTATAATAAAATTATGGTAAGAGCATTCTGAAATTTCTACTCTTTATCATCGTGAACTTGGTTTAATTTTCCGAAGGTTATTCTTAAGTTCAACAATATTTCACCCATAAAAGATCAGTTAGCTTAGTGTGCCCAAAGTTTCTTTGACTTGAGAGGACCAGTTGGTCGTGCAAAGTATTTTTCATGATCGGAGTTATCCGAAGCTACCAGTTTCATTTAGTTCGTAGCTTTGGGATTTAAACCATGCAATCTATTAGCTATCTCAATTTTTAACTGAAAATATATTTAGTTAACAGTTTTTATTATCACTGCTTTTGGTTAATCGTCTTGTTAAATGATCAAAGATTATATTTTTAGGATGAATTAAAATTTATTTCGTATATACATTTTATTGTATTTGGAAAACCTGAAACATTAATTTTTCCTATTATTGACCACATGTTTAATAAAGTTAATGGCATTTTTCTTGTAATTATATGTAAACCCATGTCTAAATGTTATTTTAAACTTGATGCTTGTTTATCGCAAAAGCCTCTTCATTACACAGGGAATCTCTAACTCATATCAATGCCTGGTAATTAATTCTCCATTGGTCTTTCCCGTGTGAGGCT
>UZAE01012715.1:0-14693 GCA_900617975.1 Rodentolepis nana | reverse complement strand
TCACACATCAAATCAGAAATGTTTGACAAGGACGGATGAAATTGTAATGACCTTTTCTCTATCAAGTTGGCCTAATCCTCAAAAACGTATTCACAATCTTCTTTGGAGACTTAGTTGAAAGGGCGAGCTGATTTCAGCATAAGCCTGGAGCTCGGTGAATAACGTAAGAAGGGCTATGGCACGAAAGCGAGTAAATTCGAACGAATCATGCCAATGAGGCAGTTGAAGGTTGTATTCAGACCTTCATTGAAACGAAGAATAGTTGCCAGTTTTTCAGAGCGCACAGTCCCCTTCACTACCAAAGTTACCAGAGTTTCTTTAAAGGAGGTCAAGAGATTTACTATCGGTTGTAGAGTTGATGTGGATGAATTTGGAAGGCTCCTGATAAATTCGACAAAGCTAAAAAACAGAAGAGTGATCACAGATCAATATCGTTATATTGAATCTCCTGGAGGTTTGGAAAATAATTCCCATCCGTCTAAGTGTAAGTTCAATTTCAAGTAGCCAGTTACTATTAGTTAAGGATAATGCTATGACTTCTTATTAACAGTTAGGAGAAACGAATTAAAGTCGTCAGTTCCACTAGGTAATCTTTAATCGGAGAGTTAGTTATTTAGAAAATTTGCCTTAAACTAATGTGAAAATTACACAAAATATCAGGGTTAACCTCAAATAAAAGTCAACTAATAAAGCGGGATCTCTGAAAACCATAAATATTTTATGAAAGCCGCAATCAATGGTATCGAATGATTGAAAGCAATTCAACCGTAAATGGCAAGAAATGACACAAAAAACGGGGCATCGAAAAAAGGATCTAGATTAATGGCTACCAGTCTTTATTAGCGGAACGAAAATAATTTCTGGACTGGGTTAGCCCCACAATTTGAAAACATTCAAGAGAAAGGGCGAAAATATGAGATTTATTACAAAATGCAAGGCACTAAACACATGATTCAATTTTCGTAATTCATGAACGCTAAAAAAAGCTTATAATTTATCGCTGACCTTGAAGTAAATCACACCATCAGAAAAAAGTGTTTATATGGTCCGTTGGAGCCTTGGAGACACGTAAAAGACTTCATATATGCCAACTACACATCTAGAAGCAGATAGAAATCACTAAAGTAGGTGAAGATTTAACGAATAAAAAAGTGCCAAAAAATCGTTGTGCTAAACTTTTGAGAAAATGTTTGTGAAGTGCACAACAATACCAAAGTTGATCAAAAGAATATTATGCTCATTAAAACAATCTCTAGAAGGCTCAGCTACGCTACTGATTTTGTAGTGAGCAAGCACAATCGTGAGTTCAGAGGCCTCTCAGCCGACCAAAGATCAATAGTTGCTGCAACGTAGCACTAGTTGTAGTTAATGGGTAAGACAGTTATGACAGTTAAAAAGAAGTAAGTGTACAAGCTGTTTATTCCGTATGTTCTGTCTCCTTGATACCGTTTGAGTGAATTGGCTAAATTCAGGAACAATTTTAAACAAGAAGATCCTGACTAGCGAGAGTTGTTAAGGTTTAGTAAAGGCCATACACTCTGATCATTGCAGCGGATTGCTACACGAATTTGTCTTGACTAATGCTCAGTGAGCTCTATGACAATATCTCCAAGTTGGGAATAGCTTCCTCAAATTAGCCACCCTGTCTCAACCATATAGAAACAGAAGTGTGACGGGGAATGCGTTTATTTGGGTTGCACGTGGGCCCGGTACTGATTATTAACATGGAGTTCGGGTATGATGACCCTGTATTGACTATTGGCCATTGTGATTGATTAAGAAGTGCTCTGAACTCGTCACCTCATTTGCTCCTTAGCACGAATGGCATAGCGTTGCTTGGTCTAATTTTATACACCACATTGTGAAAGCTTCGATAGAAGTTCTTATTACAAATAAAACATATAAAAAAATTAATAATCAAGTAATTATTATAAAAATTCTTCAAATTAGCTCGTATAATAGTAAAATTAGCAGAGAAAATATATAAGTATCTGATTAAATACAGAATTTCTAGGAGACATTGAATGACAGCAGTATAAAACCATTAATATAATACTAGAAAGATAGTTTATGAAGAACTTTTTACTGATGGGAAATCTTTAGTACTAATGTATTTAAAATAAGCTTTATTTTATGAGAAATTAGTCGACATAAATTTGCCTGACTAATTTCCAAGATTATTGACCGGAAGCCAATTTTCAACATGTAGTGAAAAAAAATTCAGCACAGTAATGTAACGTTGAAAAAAATGACAAATTTGAATGTCCAAGATTAGACACATTAAAGTAATGACTCAATTTGTCAAAACCCTTTGGTTTCAATGGTAATTGATGTAGAGACACCGCTTTTAGAATGTGGATATGTATTGTTAACATAAATTGCCAAATGGGTTCAAATACCTTACCTACGAAAACGATATTTAAAATGGGATAAATTTGGATAACGAAATATTTGACCAAACGAGCTCTTTTAATAATTATTACAACAACATCACTATACAATGTGTAGGGAACACAACCTCAGAAAGACAAAATCAGAGGCCTCTAGACCAATCAGCAACTACAGCCAGTACGTGATTATCTGAGCAATCAATGACCACAGTTTTTTATGTGGTTATCACGTCAGGAAGTGTACATTATGACTAAGTTTCCCATTTGAACCGGACACCACAACGGCTATACCGAATAAACCCATTACACATCATACGCTTGCTTCCTCCATAGCTTTGGGGAAACTTAGCTAATTCTGGGAGCTTTTCTAAACATATGGGAATCTGCCAGAGATTATTGAATCTAGTCAAGGCTTGCTATTTTATCAAGTTCACTACAAATAACACTTACATTCTCGAAGTAACAAATAAATCTAATAGCAGTTTAATATTCATTAGTTTATAATAACTTTCCCGCCATTAAAGGATTGGCCTATGTCATACGTTCAATTAATACGTCAATTATTACATAAACGAAGACAATTAGATTAGAATGAGCAGATAAGCATAAATAAATAAACAGCTATTAAAGTCCAGTAAACAACAAACGCCCGAGGCACTGTTGATGAAAAGCTTAGACGGATTTTCCCAAACAACATCTAAACCAGAGGACTCAAGATGTTCTCCTTCTCTCGAACAACTACATCTGGTAAGAGAACTAGGAAAAGATAAAGAATAAATATAACTCCAAATCCATTCTGTAAAGCACGTTAGAAAGTTAATCTCAGGCATAGGGTAACACCAAAGAGCCTCTTTGATAAGAAATGCATATTCAGCCACCTTATTAACTAACTAACACTGATAGGCATATAAATGTGCAGTTAACCGCTGCGCCACTGGCTACTTACGTAGAAATCATAGACTGAACGGCTGAGACTTGCAGACTAACTGACGCAGTAAGAAGTGAGAGCACTTGAGTCAAAAGATGGTGCGTCAGAGAGGAAGGACAAACACATTCAGGTAAAATTTTCATTGAAATCCTCGGAAAGGGCCACCACAAAGAGGCTTCCGCCTTCTGTTCATGACGATTCGTTGGACTGTTTCCATAATCTTTGCTTGATATAATATCATAAAGATAAGTGGGTAGTTGAGAGCTATAAGAATCAAGCATAGCGATTCTGCAGGAGTCACATTCAGGCACAGCCAGAGATCGGCTACCGAATGTGGTGTGATAAAAGCTTTTGTTCGTGGGATTCGTGAGTTCACATAGGAGATTTCTTGAGCCTCCCTTTATCATAGGGGAAGAGACAGCTTCTGGAATGGGTGATAGAGAAAGTGACTTAAGTCGTTTGGATAGTTTCGTACTTGTAATTCTAGTCATCTCTTTCCGCATTGGGAGTGATTCAAGCTCTCCTGTACGATGATGATTGTTATTTAAGCAAGGAGCTCTGTGAATGGGGCAGGCAATTATACCTAGAAAAAAATGGTGAAATTAAAATTTCCAAAAGGTGAAACACGTTAAAAATTGTACTAGATGAACAGATTCTACACTTGCAACTAAACTGGATAGGATTATTAGTGTCCGTTAATAGATAAAAGATACGAGGTGCAGAATCAAGTACGCCTCAACAACCCATTTAATGGTTGTCTAAATAGAAATGACAGGTTCGCTAATGTTTATGGGGATATTTTAGATTATGACAAAGAAAAATCAGATTTGAGGGGGAAACATCATCAGCTGTTCTAAGTAAGACATTACCATATGCAGAACCCTACTCTGAAAATGAGTCAGATTGTTTTTTTCAGAAAGAATTTTCAGTATTATAGATAATTGAATTTGGAAATACAGAAATATACTTTAAAAATAGAGATAAAATCACTTAAAATTATGAGTTTAATTAATTGATAAATAATTTAATAAAACAAAAACCAACAAAAGAATATTTACCTCTAATTAAAAGAAATCGTAGAGTATCGTCGAATCCATTGCAAGCAAGCTCACAAAGATCTTCGGAGCACATCGGTACAACGATATTGATAGCACGTTTTAGATTGGTCCAATTGAGAATAAGGCTGGTTTGTGAAAGATAAATATGCCCGGCGACAGTAGCTCGCTCACTTGGTTCCCAGATATCATCCCGCGGACAGATATCAGCATCCCCACAAAATGGACTAATCGTAATCGTATGCTGATTTTTATTTGGTAAATTGTCGGAAAAACAGCCATCAATAAAATACTAGAAATGAATAGGTTGTGAAATGAAAAACTAACATCGCCTTTATATTCAGGGGCATTGAAACCTCCGAAAACTGGAATGAAAGATGAACAAAGAATTGCACGGATGAGATCTTCTCGGGTTTTAAAATGACCAACGACACGATTTTCTGCAGATTTTTTATGTGTCATAGATATAAAGAGACGTCCAGAGCATCGGATATGCGCGTCAGGGGGTAGAAGACGATCCATACATTCTTTGAGGTATTGCATGATATGAAATCGTGGATCAAACACCCCAAGGCAGTATTCCCGCGATCTATTAATAACATCCATCAAACATTCCGCGACGGAGAATTGATCAACGTCGCAAATCAGAAAGGCACCAGCAAGTGCGCCTGCACTAGCTCCAGAAACAGTCTGATTGTCATAGAGATGAGGTGCAAAGCGCTTAATACATGATATGACCCCGATATAATAAACGCTCAAGAAACCACAACCTGCGAAAGATAAATTGTACTCAGAACTTGAACGTTCCCCCGGGAGACGACCTAAAAGTACTCGCTCTGACATTCAAGCTCAAACGATGTATAAAAATCACACAGGCGAACGAAGGACTTGTGGGACTTCCAAGGTTATGTAATTAGTTCACATAAACCAATTATTCTAAGTTCATGTAATTTATTTACCTTTCATCTACATATCTCTACAGAAGATATAAAAAATATCTTTTAACCTTTCCGTGTATTTATAAAATCGAAACTTACTTATATGAAAATGTAATACTTGATTAACTATTCTGAAAATCTTGTTTTACCCATTAGAGGATTGTATTCTACCATCTTTCAGCAAGCAATGAAATTTATCTATTTCAATAAATGTTTAAATTTTCAACTTGATCTTTATACTTGTAATTTTATTCTGACTTTACTTTCAATGACTTGAAAATTTTCAGCATTTATATTTTGGTGGCGCTTTTCATCAGGTATTTCGTTTATACATATACCTTTTTATCTTTATAATAAAAAATCATTATTTAGCATTCACATTTAGATGAATTCCCACATATTTTATCTTAATTATTACTGCTCCTTGTATCAGATTCTTTTATGTAACTACTTTGTTTTCATAATATCCCAATTCTAACAGTTGTAAAAGCGCTCATAAGTGGCACTTCAATAACGGCAATTGACAAATAGTCGTTTGAACATGTCAAAATCATAAATTCTACTAGGAAACGCTATTATATTTTCACATATGATTTCATTTTAGACAAAATAAGCCTTAACTCACTTCAACTAACTAAATAGCAAACTATAAATGCATCCGAGTAATTGGAATGAAATCTCTAACCCAAACTTAAGCAATACAATTGATTTATTTAATATAAGCCAATTTTCCTCCTTAGCAATTTGTTCAATTTTTGAGTAATCGTTGTCGGGTTTCCTTGGCTTCATATGTGTTAAGAAATGATAAGCAATGAGGTCTCGGATCTCATCTATTTTACACTTTATTTGAAATCAATTTCCTTCTTACCAAAAGCTTTATATTTTATTTACTGTTTATTAGTTGTATTTATTTAAACCTATTATACAGCCATTTTCTCCTTGATAGTTTCCTATATAAGGAATTGTCAATCAACGCCAAGCGTTCAGAAATTATTGACGGTAAAATTTCGCCAAAAGTTTCCAGCTCTACGTTAGTGTTTTGTATATGAGCGGGCACAAATCATCGCGCCAAGCGTAGGCCACGACACGTGACTGACTTTTAGCAAAGAGATATTTTATATTCAGGCCATATTTTTTTTTCTTTAACCGTACCTACTAGCGGCGAGATTGACCTGATCTATTGCTTATATCTGACCCCTATCCACATAAATATATTATACTTACCTTGGATGGGAACTTGTTTACTCAATCTGTTTTATATTTTCATAGGCAATAAACTTGACTATAACCTTACTGTTATCAAAGTGATCTGTGCTAGCAACTAAACAAATTACCGGTGCTCTGGCTTGGATCTTAATTCGATAACATCATACATTTTAAATAAATTTGGAATTCATTTCATAAAACTTCTATTGACTATTAAAAACCGTAGATACTGCATTGGAAGTGAACATGCCACCTTGCTTGCTGAAACTTGAACTACTTATTGGCTTCCTGGCACTCTGAGCACCTGGAAAATTTTTATTTTTTGCTAATATAAATGTAAAAATGAATAAAATCCGACAATAATTCTTAAAATGAGAGCAAAAGAGAAATATCTAAGAGACTAATGTCAAAAGAAAGTATTGGTCAATTATTGGCAGAAAAAAGGGAAATTTTGCTGTCTTCCTCTTCGCCGAGGTGGAATCTTCTTGGTTCACCTGTTCGTAGTTCACACAACTTTAAATTGGCATATCTCCAAAATGGAAAGTAATAATCAACATTTTTGGTCAGAATCTCACCAGAATTTTTCTGGAAATTTCTATTGAAGATCATTTATTTATTTACTTATATCAAATGGCAGGCGCTTTGATGATTATCATTAGCCCTTTAGCTGACTTCGGGCTTTACAGAGGGGAGGAACATCAAAGTGAGAAAAATTCGAGAGGGAAAGCAGAAGAGAGATTCAAAGATGTAAAAGATCATAGATTTTACACCAAATGCTATCACTGGTGCAAATTCTCTTCCAACGTGTTACCTCAAAATTCTTGACGAAGAGGCTGGATCCAGAAAACGTGTTTCGGGGTCAATTTTAGACGGCAGCTAGATAAAGAATTTTTATTTTTCAATGCATCTTTGAAGCTTGAACTCTCAAGCAACATAGGAACCATCGTTTAAATTCTACTAGTTCATTTCATATTTGTTAGAAGGTCTTCCAGTGAAAATAAGCTCTATCTATTTTAAAGGCTTAGTACAGGTTTATTTAAATGTATATATGATTTCAACAATACTTTATGAGTCAAATAATATAATCGATTTTCGTAATTATTATTTCAATTATAGTCGACCACCCATCTTATTTAACGATCAGCTGTTTTCTGTAAATTGGACGAAGATTTTGCAAACAAGATTTGCTTCAAATCCAGTAGTGTAACTGATTTGGAAAAGAGTGAAAGGCCTAAGTAATTTCCTCCGAATAAAATGGGTTGATAAACTGTGATTAAAATAAGACATTTTTGGAAAAATTTTACAAGTTATTGACAAGTGAAATATTTCCTTAATCAGTGGGAGATGCATTTTAAATACTAGTGATCTCTATTATTAGTCTTAATAGTTCCCCAACGACTATCGTTAAACAGCGCAACAAAGTGGTAAGTAGTTTAATGATATTCCACCTCAACTATAAAAATCAAAGTTCAGGTGTGGATACGGGATTTCGATAAGGTCACAGTTACCTCCAATGCCAATATTTACTTAAAATCGATAATATATAGATTTTTTGAAATTCTGCAGAACCTATTCTTTAAATGATTATGATTTAGGGATATGAATGTTCAGAAAGCAAAAAATAAATCGCAGCTTACTTTTGGTTAAGCCTAACTTGTATTACGATGATTAATTTTACTTTTTCCACTTCAACCACTAAAAGTGACTTTAATTCGACTTAAACATCATTCATCGAGTTAAATAGCACTGCCATTCTGAGAAAGAGAGCTTTATAATAATCCATGGTCAATAATAAACGACAAGGTGTCTAATATTTTCGTGTTGACGAAAGGCAGAATTTCTGAGTAAATCTTAAGTCATATTGAACAGAGCATTATCTATGAAGAATTATCAATATCTGGGCCCATGTATGAATATTCCAAAATTAGACGTATCTCATTCATTTCACTCTGGAAAGTGACACATTCCCCTCTAACAACGCCTTCGTATCATCGAAAAGCAATTCGAAGTCCATATTCCGATTTTCAGTGGTTAGCCCTTCTAAATTATGATAATGGTGCAAGTCAAAAGCTTTCTGTAAATTTTTTCAATTTCCATGCCATTTCGGGAATTTTAAAGCGATATTTAGATATAATCATATGACACCTCTCTTTAAAAGTTGGGCATATCAGATTGTTATAATCTGCAGACTCACTGTATCTTTTTTCTGCATTAAGTGACAATGCCCACTAGACTAAAAGAGAACTCATTTTCCGTCATCGCATCAATCTAATTTAGGTTCCCAGTAACAAATATCAGTAGTACACATATATGATGATACGATATATTTAGGAGTAAATACTATACTGATCGAACTTCCAACCGACATATCTGCTTAAATGGAAAAAATGCCTGAGAAGTTAATGCGTAACCTACCCAACTCCAGCCAATTATCTTTGTACAAATTTGAACACTTGGGAGTTTGAACCGCTTGGAAGGAGTTTTAAACAAATCTACCTGTGCATATAAAGTGACTGGAAGATTCATAACCAACTGGTCGAACATCCATTCAATAATTGATAGGCGGGAAAAATAATCTACACCTTAGAGCAGTTGCAGTGTTAAATATCGGTTCGTAAAGACGTACTTTCTAATCTTCATCTTATTATCCTTAATTATGCTGTACTTAGTTGAACTGTACCTTTAAAAACTTGCCTTTTTTTCTGAGGTGACGCATACTAAGTTAACATAGGATACTAATTACTTTTAAGATTAAGAAGGAAGCGAGTGGACCTTTCCCCCGCTTTTTATTAGAAACAAGATATCTGAGGGGTAAAATTACATCTACGTCTTAGAATTTCTGAAAATTCCTCATGGAAAATTACGTGCGGTAAGTAAATGGGCAATGATTCTGGTGAAACCTTATCAGCCCCTGCTGGTTTGGAAAACAGTAAGTGATAAGACATTGGTGGACTGTCACTTATGTCATAGGAGCTAGTTACTGGGGAATAGCACAATCGTGCGAAATTTGACGATTCGTGCCACCACACAAAGTGGCTTGGAATTTTTAACGGTCAAGATTGGAAGACCTTCAAGCAACTGTTATATTGACTGACAGGTGAATTTGTGTTAGATTTTTAAGCCACGAGAGTGTGAGTTATGCCCTTGTTTCAAACATCATTAAATGCAAAAGTTTAGTCTTATTGACAAGTTTGTGTTCGGTAGTCACAAGAAGGATGTCAGTTAATAAAAAGTGGGTTTAAAACAGGCAAAAATTTAATTCCTCCTTCAAGATGCGCATTTTCGTACAAAGGATGAATTTAAGAAAAAATAATAAACCCCCTCATTATCAATCAAACCATTCCTTGGATTTTGAAACCTTTGACAGCAATATTTATATTATATGATTTTTGAAGCATGTAATCATGACAAATGGCTTATCGAATGGTAGAGAGACCTGGTCCATAGAAATCAGAATTATAATTTCTTTCTCTTTTCATATCAGAATATTCATCTACCCTTTTTGAAACTGGCTTTAACATCGTTGTGATCAAAGTGTCTGAGGAAGAATGATTAGATGGATAATGCATGAGCAGTTAGCCGATTCACATTTTATCTTTTACTCACACATTCTCACAAGTTGAACAGTAAAGTTATTAGAGCAGAACATGAAGTTGTTGTCTACTTAGCTACGACAACAAAATCCTGTAAAAGACACTTTTGAACATGAATGGAAGTGTCTTAGACGTGAATTTTGAAGGCTTTCTTGATTAGTTCTTCTTTGACTTAAAAGCAACTTTAAGAAAAGAGACGTAGGGAGAGTTTTCATTGAAACCCAAAGTCATATTCGCTCAGACTTGGCTTAAGAATATCCCAAAGGAATCCACTGAGATAGCCACTTGCACGTCATGGCTTAATTCTTAGATCAGCAATCTCATAGTATCGGCAAAAAACTTTATGTCTGCAATACTGGAACAACGGTCTTCTTTACCAATATCCTCAAAATCTTAAATATAGCATAGAATTTCTCATCCTTGCTTTGCTTAGAAACCTTTATTTCTGCTTCCCACAGAACTACTACCAACCTTGTATCTGCTTTATCCTTTACTCCATGTCAAAGGTTTTTTTCTGATGAATGAATGCAACGGACAACTTAACCACTTCATAATATGATTTCAAGTGTATACCTACTTCCAAATAAATCAATAACTTTAAAGTTGGTATGACTATATCAGTACCACTCTATACCACCAATCCATAACCTGGTATATATGCTAATTGAAAGCCGTGCTATTCCCTATCCCAAAGTACTTCTTCAAAATAATAGCCAATAGAGTAGTGCTTAGTTGTACAGAAAGAGAAGTGTGTATTTTTAGGAAGCTATATTCCAACTACCTTATGTCCTAACTTTAAAAAAAATACTTACAACTTGTGCTTGTCATATAATGCGGTTGGCAAGTCGATAGACTAAACCCATAGAGAAAAGAATAATTACAAATGTTCATATTTTTAAAAAAAACATGGAGAAAACATAGTATGAATTGCTCTTTTCCAGGAGGAAACTTTGGAAATAAAATAGAATTCATTGGTATTAGCACTTCAAGAGCAACCAATATCAATGTTGAAAACTAGAAAAAATTGAAATTCCAGTCCTCTCTGAGTGATCTCTATTTTAACCCGCAAAAATTGAACAATAAAGAACTAAAAATGGAGTGACCTTTAATACATCAGTGTGCAAAATTCTTCGATTCCGTCAATGCAAAATAATTAATCCGATTTTTGGCGTTTAGAGTATAAATGCCTAACAGCATTTGCCTCTCTTTACTCCACAATTGAAATTTTTTCCCAGGTTTCCCAGTGGAATATGAATTAACTAATCGGAGATGGGAGAATGAGATAAATGTAGGAGTATTAGGAATAGTGGAAAACTCATTCATATTCACCGTCATCTTAATCAGGCATTAACCAGACACCTATCCTATGTATAAGTTAGTTAAAGGTAAATTCCAACTTTATTTTGGAAAGCACTTTGCACCAATCGTTTTGGCTATAGCAGCAGCATTACGGAGTCGCTGTAATGAAGAAATCGAATTCTACCAGCCCATTTAATATTCATACTTAATTGGTGTGGATGAAAATTTCGGCCACTGGGAGTCCAACTTTGATATCAAAGCGTAAATTCGATACTGCTGTAGTTCGTTCTTTTAAAAAATAATCTAAAAATTCTCACGATGTGCACAATATTTCATTTGGACATTCGTTGGCTTTACATTCTGATTTTGAAGTAAGATAGTATTTAGTACATTAGGATACTTGCTGCCTGATTTCAATTTGGTCGTTGGTTTTTATTTTCAAACTTGAAATATCTCTCTGCAACGAAAAACTCAATTTTAGAGCTGAGCCAACATCAACTACATCTGTAATCAGTCAGTTTAAGAAACCTGATTTCATCAAAATTATCCTATCGGAGAAATGTAGAGTAGGGAGGGAGTTTGGTGATATAACCAACGAGGAGTTATGTCTAAAACGATTTGAAAAATTCAATCTCCTCCAAAAAAACAGCAAATGACTGAATAGAGTTTGTACAAACGGTATGAATAGTCTAATTCAGGCAAATTTATTGGCAGACAGTGTATGGGTCTCGGTTTAAGCACTTTAAGGGCCAACCCAATTGGCTGGGGCAGAAAAGACATCGTAAATGGGGATGCACCAAGTGGTGGCAACTGACAACTGAAAGGTGCATATTAGGAAGAAAATTAAATTTGAAAACATAAATATTATGATCAAGCTTTAAGCCTCCTCTTTAAAAACACCCGAATCCGATATGGTCTATCGTTTGTCTTGACGAAGATGCTTAAAAATAATTTCGATCTATTAGCTGTTAATCTGCGAAAAAATTAACAGATAGGATTCGATGACTTAATGACCAGTAATAGGCGGCATTTCTAAACGCAGTTAAATAAGGTAAAGTTAAAAAAAGCAAAAAAGAGTAGAAATAGTGGACAATATGAGAGGAAGACTATGTCTTTAGAAATGCAGTGAGAACAATTAGGCGGAGAGGAGTGGAAAAAATGCAATTAAGCGGAAATGGACAAATAAAGTTTTGATAGGATGCTCAGTTTGGAAGTTTATTTATTTATATCAAATGGCAGGCGTTTTGATGGTTATCATTAGCCCTTTAGTTGAGTTCAAGCTTCACAGATGAGAAGGAACGTCAAAGTGACAAAAAGTCGAGATGGGGGGGGGGGGACAGAAGAACATTTCAAAGATGTAATAGTGACAGACACCAAGGCAGAAACAAGGTAAGATAAGTACTGGGGAAGTGGTTGAATTTGACATACAGTGGGGTGATGGTAGTTTGAAGTCAGAAGTCAACTGGCGGTTTCTAAACATTTTTGCCGTATGAGTACGTACTAATGAGCAAACGAATCATTTCATTTTTTTGAAGCCAGATGGATTCTTTTTTGAATACCCAGCTTTTATGCCAATAAGCGTTAAAGAGTGCAGCTCTAGCAAAAAATATTTTATACAAAGTCTTTTCAACTTTTTTTATTTGAAAATGAAATATAGACAACTTGAGGAACTTCAGAGTTTGGATAAAAAACTATTAAAATGACTTTTCGATAACTTCGCTTGAAACTATTTTCAATTAAATGTGAAGAAATGACCTTGGGTGCCTATGCAGGTACATTGGCCAATTGCTAGACAGTGTAGGAGTGGAGAGTACTTTTTTAATCATATTGAATTTCATTCCTTCTTCTGAGTTATCCCGTGAAAAAAAACATATTTGAGGGAAACATGCCCTTTCGTTGGTTAGTGGGTAGGCATGTTTGGCAATTGAAATTCACTAAGACCTCCAGATCTTATTCCAATGGTCTATTATGTGTGGATTATATATAGAGTGTGGCAATAAATCAATATTACGAAGGTCAACTCGTTAATGGGCGGAGTGAAGACAGCTTACTCCAGGTCCCAAGGCTGGGGCAGAGAGCAGAGTCGAACTAAGACTGTTCTAGTTGTGGTCATTTTGAATATAACGCATTGGTGCTAGAGTGCTTTCCTCGTCTTTTGGATTTATTTTAATCTATTGGCTTTTAAAGATGCCAACCGCTTTTTTTCTTTTTCTGATACAGCTGTCAAATTGATTCCGAACAACATACCTTGGGGAGTTTAATACACCTGGGATGATATTAGAAATGTCGAAAAGAACTTCCATAAATAAGTTGGGTATCCCTTTTTAAAAAAATACCATCTCATCCAAGCTAATGAGATCATAGTTATGAAAACGAGTAAAATGGAATGGAAACATTCGTACGAAACCTCCAGTAAAACTATATGTCTACATTCACGCCTTTACAAAACTCCATAGAAAGTACAAAAAACATTTTTATTTACGCGAATATGAGAAAAATTCTATAACCTGGCCAAATTATAGTACAAGGCGGTGTTGTTAGTTCAAAGACACTAGCGACATCTGACATCATCAAAATTGGAGGTTATGATAATAATATTCATTGATGCTTATCTGCCACATTTGCTAATTCTGGTAAATTGAGTGCTTTTAAAAGTATTATCATTAATAAAATCAGCAGTTCGTAAGACCATAGACTGCACACTTATATGCGCGTTGCCAAGGTTTTAATAGCAATCACTCTTTATCTCTTCATGAATACTTTCCTGTTTACTAGAACACACTTTTTCTTCTGAATTTTACTTTCACTATACGGAATTTCAGTGGTCTTTATTTTATTTCTCGAATGATATTCTGTATGATATTTAAATTCCATTATTACCAGTAAAAACTTATTTTCGGATATTTTACTGTTTGACACAAATTCCATTAAAATTCGAATAACGACACAGGATTTTGAGTTTTATATGGCCCTGTGGGACACGTTATCACTGTGTGCGTCATCGTATGCCTGCATGTCTGCTCGCCGGGATTGGGAGATGCGGCCGTACAACTCTGTGTGCAGCGACCGTATAAACAGTGACCAATCATCAACCTCTGTTTAACCTAATCCCCCATCCTGATCATGAGTAACTCCCTGCGTGTACACTTGATCCGCAATATACGTCCTGAATAAACGTGCTCCGTGCTACACATCTGTTTCCTTTCATAGCTGGGCTATAGCTTAGCTGGTTCTGGGAGTCTAGCTAGATGTTTGATAATCTGCCATAGAGATTTCTGAGTAGT
>UZAE01012714.1:0-14164 GCA_900617975.1 Rodentolepis nana | reverse complement strand
AAGACCGAAATGAAGACTGTGAACCGAAACCAAACTAGCGACCTTGGGAATCACTGTATTCTGCTCTAATACGACTCAGGAAGCACTCAAGATTAGGTGTCTTGAAATAATCAGACACACTAATTCAGTACGTAGGATACGAGGCAAATCTCAGATCTTGTCATCTAGAGTAAAATAAATCTAAGCGAATATATATATATATATATATACAGTTCATTTGCATATGCAAAGGAACGACTCTTCGTGAATAGAATTAATTCAGGTGCCTTTGTTCTCCCAGAATTTGAATTGAGTACCTTTATGGGTAAAATTATATTTGGAAAAATATTTAAGATATATATATATAATTTTGCTCCGCATAAGATTGTGCCCAGTTTAACTTAAATTCCCAGTAAATAAATTTGTCAAGGGTAATAATCGATTAGAAAATCCTTTTAAAGTTGTTTTATTGGCTCATTAATCTAAAATATAGAGTGCATGCTTCTCTAAAATAAGCAAGTAAGTAAGTGTGAGTAGAATTTAATGAATTCTGAAAAAAACAATACAGTTTTGTGTGGAGACATTTCAGATCAATTAACGGGAGATAAATAGCTGGGTTAGGGAATTAACTACACCAAAAGCAAATAGTTTATGCTCACAGAACCATCACAGAAATTGTTACATTGGTTACGCTATTAATTTCGTCATGGGGATTTACGAAGAGAGCGAGATATATATATATATATATATGTATATGCAAATTGGCGCCTTATCGACAAAGCCACCAAGGTAATTAATGAACAATATCTCTTCTTTATAAACGTCTAACCTCTTTGTATTGTGACGCAAAACAACGCCATATCGACTTTATGACGGAAAATTTTCAATATGTCGTCTAGGAATCGTTAGATCGCACATACTCCAACGACGAGAATTAAAAGGAGATCTAAAATTCTAACCCTAATCACAAAATTCCCCCCCCCCCCGACAGATAAATTAAAAATCAATAAATCAATGCAATAATGATTTGCTTCAATCCAAGAAACGCTGACACTCACTTTCATAAAGGTCTATCTCCTTTGAACAAAGCCTAATGATCCAAATTAAATTAAATTCCAAATTTTTCTCCTTTCACTAGGATGGATCTCAATTAGATTAGTAAGACTTTTTCAGAGAGACAAAGGAGATTTGTGTGGGCCCATATCTTAAAAATTTTTTACAAGAGGCGAGGGGGGGGAGGGGGTGGTAGGTGTAACCGCGAATTTTCCCTACAGCCTCAAGACTCAAGTGTACCGCCTTTATGCATATTAATGGGTGACAAAAACTGGCGAAAAAGACCTACGCAATTTTGGCGTAGAGGTTTCGATAAATCTGTTTTTTTTTCCCCTATCAAAATATTGGATACCTGTGTTGGATATATTTCAAGAAATGGGACAGTGAGAACTTCCACGGAAAGTAGGAGAATTAGTTTTGTGAAAGGACACAACTCAAAATGCGAAATAAAGCCAAGCTAACTTTGAAATATCGGTATTCATTAGACGCTTCACATCAAATATCTGAGTGAAAAAAAGGGGGTTAACAATAATAATAATAATAATTATAATTATAATAGAGGTCTTAATGGACTGAAAAATAAAAGAAATTGATCGAAAATTGACCTAGATCTCAGTTACTAGCACTTTTCCATATGATTTTCTATCTCATTATTGATTAAGTTAAAAGTGTAATCATGTTTAGGGATGTCCCGTAAAGTATGCCATGTTAGGGAGGTGGCAGGTTATTTTTAGTAATTATCACACAATAATTACCTTATTTAGGTTTTCCAACTCTCTTGTCAATGTCTGACTAATCTCCTTAGTAACGTCGTCAACATTGGCTCCAGTATCAGCTCCATATTTGACAAGCGATCGAAGAAGGTGGGCTGAACAACCAGCAGAAACTCCAACATCCGGTAGGATGCCACCGTTTTCACCCCAATTGGGATACTTGCTTCGATTTGAGAGCCTTGGAAACAGAACTCCAATGACTGATTCCACATCAGCGACGTTTGGAAATACGTTTGTTCCTCCAGCATTACTAGAATTTGAGTTTCTTCGAACCAAAGCATCGATTCTAGCTGTTCTTGCAGCAGAACGTGATCCGTTTACCCCAGTTGGGGGTTTGGTTGATGGTATCTGAGGTAGAGTCAGAAATCCAAGAGATAGCTTGTGTTCTGGTACTGTACCTGGGTCCTTGTAGATGAACACATAAGTGAGATTTTGTGATTCAACTCTCAATATATCTCCAGGTTCAAGACATCGGTTAACCGGAAAACTGCTAGAGTCTGTTAGAGTCTCCCAGTTGAGAGTAATTGTCAAAGGATTGTCTGGTTGAATGGCATTGAACGGAGAAACAACCGACATCCAAATAGACTTTGTCCTGGCTTCGAATATGATCGGGGATTTTAATATTGAATGCCCGTTTCCATTGGCACTAACATTCCCTCTACTATTTTGCGCTTCAGGCCAGGGGTAGAGTCGAATATCATCGCGCTCCGATGTTCCCATAGTTATAAGGCTTGATTTTTCCCAACGAATGCTATGAAAAGATTGAAGTATCTGATCGTGTTCGGGTCTACTGCCCTTTAACAAGAGAAGGAAAGGGCAATGAGGAGCAACACATCCATTTCCAGAAGTTCTTGAACTGGCTCTTTTCAGCAATGAGGCATTTTTTCCTCTTTGTTGTAGAATGGGAGAATCGCTGCCGTTTGGTGGGGAAGAGGGATACTTTCTCAGCTCTAATCTACGACATAGGCCAGGAGCTGGTGCCATTAGTGAAAAGACATCCATAAGAGTGATGTTTGTTGGAAGTGACCGCGCACTTAACTCAGTAAATGTTTCTCCCGGGTCGATAACCACGTTGGCTCCATCAATGGCCTTCGAATTTGCCGGTAGCCGACCAATAACTTCGTACAAGGTACACATATCCATCACATGCTCCCCTTCCTTTTCTAGTAAAATAAGAACTTTGGCAACACAGCTAGCCACGGTGTCATCATTATGAACAAAGACGGTCTTAAAAATAGCAGAGGGACAAACACTGCCACAGTAGACACGAATATACCGGCCAATTTTCCCGGGGAGTGGCTCGAGTTCAGTAATCGATAGCTCACGGCCTTGACCTGGTATGCTTTGTGGTACTGTTATTGGGGGATTCTTTTTTCCGAGACCGGCTTGTGATTGTGAACTTGAAAAAATCCGCTTTAGTCGGCCAGTGGCTGAAGGTGGACGTCTTGTGTCTATCACCGACATTTCCGGCCTTATTGCTACCAGAGTAGAGGTATACAAAGAAAACGGAGAGAAAGTAAAATGTGGCAAGAATTGTTGCGTGTGTTTCTTGCTCTGCTCAGACAAAAATGAGGGCACTGCAAATGTGCGGTTTCAAGCACCAAAACTGTGCACACGAGTGGAGTTCAGGTGTAAGCGTGTGTTTTAATCCCATTGGTCGATGCTCCTCGATTTCTTATTGGTGGATGGAGGTGATCGCTCATCAAATCAGCAATGCGGGAACCGTAAAATGAGGTCATTTACTTCATTTGATAGGGAAATGCTTCAAGCATGACAAGAAATGACAAGAAAGTGCAAATATTAATAAGAGCAATTTTCTTGCGCTGCCTATTTCATAGTCAATTAGAATTATAAGAGAATACAGGATTTGTATTTATTCTGAGAACGAAATAATTAAATGACTTAATAAGTGTAATTATTACTACTAATACTTATTTGGTAAGACAAAGCCTTATCTATATCTGAAATCTATAATGAGGTGAGTGCATAAAGCGATCAGTGGTTGCTACTTAGATTGAGTAATTTCCATCTTATTTTATCTTAGATTATCCGAAAGGAACAGAGAAACATTTACCCTCCTGTATTTTACTTATTATTGGCAGAGGAAGATAATATTTCAGGATTACGGGATTGTAAGGTCGTCAGAGAGAGAAGAGGGGAAGGGAGGAAGGGAGGGAGATTTTATAAAACTTTTAATGTTACGCAATGTTAAACACCCATACACATAGACAATGGAAGTAACTCAGGTCCACTAGACATGAGTGGTAATAGAGTGAGTTCGATCGATTCCCAATTTGAAGGGGAGCTTTGAATAGGAAAAATATTGGTCCTTGAGGTTCTAACAATGAATGCAAAGCATGATAAAGTATGAAATATTAATTTATATCAGATGGCAGTCTGGCCCTTTAGTTGAATTCGGGCTTCACAGAGGGGAGGAAGAGACAAAGTCACAAAAGTGGGGAGGGGAAACAAGAGTAGTTAGTAGACACAAAGGTAGAGAAAAAAGTAAGGTAAGTACTGTGGAAGTGGTTGAATATGGCTTGCAGTGGGGTCATGGAAGTTTGAAGTCAGAAGTCAACTGCCGGTTTATGAACTTTTTGCCGTATGAGTATTTGTTGCCCAGGGTTCACCACATGGAGGTAAGTCTATCGCGTACCTCTGGTATGAAATAGGGGGAGGGGCATTGGGGAAAAGTGAGTGGGAAGAAATGGGTGATAATATATTGAAAAGTGTGGGGTTTGCACCCTGGGCAACGAATATTCATACGGCAAAACAGTCTAGTAACCGGCAGTTGACTTCTAACTTTAAACTACCATGACTCCACTTCTTGTCATATTCTACAACTTCCACGATACTCACCTTACCCTTTCTCTGCCTTTGTGTCTGTCTATCTCTTGCATCCTTGAATCACTTTTCTATTCCCCCTCGCGAATTTTTCCCACTTTGATGTTTCTCCCCTCTGCGACGTCCGAAGTCAGCTAAAGGGCTAATGATAACTATCAAAAAGCCTGCAATTTGAAATAAATAAAAAAGTATTGAAAAGTGTCAGAGGAAAGGTCACATGAACGTAATTAAAGTGATTGGCTACTGAGCGAGGGTGCAGGCAAAATCTCAAGATAAGGAGAAGATAGCCAAATGACTTGATTGGTTGGATTTAGGTTTGAGAAAGGCACATCTTAGGACCCGAATTGTATTTTATTTTACGTCTGATAACTGGGTCTTTTTTCATATCGAAATATCTAACAGTGGATGAGGGCTTATATATGATCCTTTTCATAAACTTCGGCACCATGTAGAGTAGCAAATCGTGCATCCTAATCTGTGGATGATTAGATTCTGACACTAACCTCATCTAGGTTTAGGAGGGAAAGAAAAGGTTTTAAATAAAGGCAATATTTGTTCACATTATTTGAAATCATACTTGTAAAGGATTAAAAAAATGAAAAAAAGTGCTAGATTAGATATTTTCAATTAATTTTAGCCATAATCAAGTATTCTATAGCAGAATTTTGGTCTATTTTATGCTCCTTGCAGTTTGTATACTCTAATAAACGATGAATGCTCTTCGGTTCACCAACTGAACTTCTTCCAGGACAGTGTCAACTTTCGAAAACCTCCCAGTCTAAAACTCAAAGCTCAATTCCGATGCGTGATGTGCGATAGACTTACCTCCACGTGATGCACCCTGAGCAATGTATAGTCATACGCCAAAAATGTCTATTAGCCGGGCAGTTGACTTCTCAATTCACGCTATCATGACTCCACAACTACTACAGTACTCATCTCACCTTTTCTCTACCTTTGTGTCTGTCTATCTCTTCCACATCCGTGAATCACTCTTTTGTTCCCCCCCCCCCCTCGAATTTTTCTCACTTTAATGTTCCTCCTCTCTGTGAAGCCCGAAGCCAACTAAAGGGCTAATGGTAACTATCAAAAAGGCTGCCATTTGAAATAATAATAATAATAACTTTCCGATGCTGTTTCACAAGATTAAAATTATGTAAGCAAGGGATGAAGGCGATTATTTGGAGATCTGTCTAATCCAGAGGGAAATTTTTACTGCTTGACAGGATGCATGAAGAATTGCACACAAAAAAGAACATTAAATTCCTAAATCTGCTCTCATGGAAGGCTAATTCATGCACTATTCCCTTGGAGCTGGCATTACATGACAATCTGACAGATTACCCGCCGAAGACGGGTAAGTGACGAGAAATGGAAATAGAAGTAATTGCAAGAAGCTAACGCACTTAACTTGAAATAAACAAAAATAAACATTCTTACATTTCCATGCGCTTAGTAGTAGTGATAGTAGTAGTAAAAGTAGTAGTGTAAATTGCGAAGACATCACAAAACGGAGGTTCCACTCCCTCCATTGCTTCCCTAGAGGGCAAAGTTGCCATCTTGTAGATAATTTTGTAATGCCCTAATTCCCTCCGAGCATATCAATAAGTCCATGTCTCCGATATTCAGGTCAAAATGATTGGATGATTTGATTGAACGGTTGGTCAAATTGACTATGTGCCTCACAAAAGCATAGTAAATATTTATTTCGAATGGCAAGATTTTTGCTACTTATCATTACCTCTTTAGCTGACTTCGGGCTTCCCAGAGAGGGGAAGGAACATCAGAGTGAAAAAAGTCGAAAGGGATGTGGCAAAGAAGATTGTTTCAAAGATGTAAAAGTGACAAACACAAAGGTATAAAAAAGGTGAGGCGAGTAATGTGGAAGTAATCAAATTTGACATACAGCGGGGTCATGGTAGTTTGAAGTCATCTGCCGGTTAATAGACTTTTGCCGTATGAGTATACGTTGCCCAGGGTGCACCACGTGGAGGTAAGTCCATCGCACACCCCAGCATAGTAAATATAAAGTGGGTTACGTATAAAGAGCAAATGTACATTTTATTGGATGAGATAGATAAAATATAGATTCCTCAATATGTTCAATAATATTGAAGCATAAACCATTACCTCTTCTACTTCCATTCAAGAGGCGCTAACTCGCCATTAAACTCTACTTCATGTCCAAGATTACATCAACTAGGAAGAAAGCACTGAATTGTAAAATTTTACAGCCTAGTCTAAAGGCCAGAAATTTTGGAAGGAAAATTGATAAATACCCCCCCCCCTTCCAAAGAAAATGGACTTTTCAACCTTTTAACCTATTTTGACTTCATGTTGTAATCTGATTCAATGGAAATTAGCATAACTTCGTTTATAGTCAAAAAAATTATTATTTTTAAAAAAAACGATTTGTTCCAACCCCCTTTTTTAATGATTTTAAAATTTAACATTTTCTCAAGGAAGGAAAAATGATTTCAAAAAAATAAAGTTTTTTTTTCGAAGTTATTTTGCAATCATAAAGAGCATTTCAATACGCAAATTTGGTTAATGCAACTGAGATATTATCAGCTGAGCCAATTAAAATTTCCTGCCTAAGAGTAAACACAAGTTCAGTTCATGTTACGGAGGGACAAAATTTCCTGTATCGTCTCCTCCACCTTGGCGACCTAATGAAATCAGGTCATGGTGTGGGAACTTGGGTTAAGGTCATGTCTGATCTGTATTTGAAAAAAAAACGCGCTGATATTTTAACAGAGAGAGAGAGAGAGTGGGGTATTGGGAGGATTTGTTGACCAAAAGGAGAAGAGAATTGTGGTTTTTTCTTCGATGTAATTATTTATTTTTTATATCAAATAGTAGGCGTTTTGATGGCTATCATTAGCCCTGTAGTTGACTTCAGGCTTCACAAAGGGGAGGAGGAACATCAAAATGAAAAGAAGTCGAGTTAGGGGGGGGGGAACAGAAGAGTGTTTTAAAGATGTAAGTGACAAACACGAAGGTAGAAAAAAGGTGAGGTGAGTACTATGGAAGTAATCGAATATGACACAGTCAGTGGGGTGATGGCAGTTTGAAGCCAGAAGTCAACTGCCGGCCAATAGACTTTTTGCCGTATGAGTATACGTTGCCCAGGGTGCACCACGTGGAGGAAAGTCTTTCGCACACCCCTTTTTCATCGATGTAATATGCCGCATCAATTGAGGTAAAAACCCTTCGAAAGCATTATTTGTTTTCAATTGCCGAGGGTAATATTATTACAGAATAGGTTAAAAAAGGCACAAAAAACAACTTTATAGAAAAAAAATCGCCAAAATAGGTATGTATTCTAATGTTAGAGGCTCATCATCATTTTTAAGTATTATCGGTGTAGTTCCACGGATTTCGCTGTATCACAGGTAGGACAGTTGCGTTGAAGGAAATTTAACTTTGCCTTGGCTTGGGTCAAACAAGGTTAATAATGTTTTATAGAGACAAGATAAGCGTGATACCAAAGTGAACCCTTCGTTTTACCTTCACCATCTTCAACTGCATCTCCTTTGTCAATCTGAGCTGTTGAAATGGAAAATTTGCAATAGGTTGTGAACAAGTTAAAATGTGTGTCCTCTGACGGTTCTCTGCTTTTTCTATCGAGTTGACTCAACAAGTAGACATTTCAATCGATTGCCGTTGACTACTTTTACTATTGGCTCTGTTGGGCTAACAACTCGTAGAGTTATTCAATTGAAGGATCTACTGAAATTGGGGGCAGGTTTTAGTACCTAGAACTAACGCCAATGAGGAGTAGAGAGAGAGAGAGATGTGTCCACGGCAAAAAAAGTACCGTAAATAGAAACCCTGCCTGTCCGTTTCAGTTTCCCACGCTGCTAGATTTGCAGGCTCTCGCAGCCTCAAGACTACTCTTTTTGCAATGAACGTGTAAGTACAGCCACATTTTGTGCAGTGTTACCGATTCTCACATTCCTGACGAGAAGATTTGTGCATTTTGTCACATGAGTTCAAAAAAAACTGTTTAAATTTGCACAACAAAAATAGTTTTTAACAATTTTTTTTGGAGTCTTTTGAAGCTCTCGAGACGGCAAAAGCGGTTCAAAAACAGCTGATTGACTTTAATTGTAACGGTTTTTTGGACGTCGGCTTGATACCACTTTTCAATTGGCGGAACCACGGCTTTCCTATTTCAGACATTAAAAAATGTGAAAATTTTGCTGGGAAAATATCTAAGAAAATTTTCTCCAGCCAAAACACTTTTCGTGAATTGGACTTTAAATGAAATAATAAAATTTTTTCATTGATTGTCATTTAAAGCAATGCGCATCCATTTTTTCACTGAATTTGTTCGTTTCCACCTTAAGATGGGGAAATCCTTTAACTTTTATAATTTTTTAATAAAATAAAATAAAAAAATTCGCCAATTGCTTCTTACCCTGTATCAATTTGAAACCCCTAACTCATCTGTGATATATTTACGCAGGTTCCTAAGGCACAGCTCATAAATTAGCAAATTTTGAGAATTAAAACGTGCGATTTACTCATCAAACAAATTGAAACAATTTATTGGGCGTCAAATATGAATATCGACTTTTGTTCCATCGCTTTTTTTAACAAAACGAGAGGTATAAATTGGGCCGCTCTTTCAGATGTTGTGGGACACCTTATCGCTGTGTACGTCATCGTATGCCTGCATGTCTGCTCGCCAGGATTGGGAGGTGCGCCCATACAAACAGTGACCAATCATCAACCTCTGTTTAACCTAATCCCCATCCTGATCATGAGTAGCTCCCTGCGTGTACACTTGACCCCAATATGCTTCCTGAATAAACGTGTTCCGTGCTACACGTCTGTATCCTTTATATCTGGGCTATAGCTTAGCTGGTTCCGGGAGTCTAGCTAGATGTTGGAGAATCTGCCATAGAGATTTCTGAGTCAGTCAGGCTTTACTAAGGTAGCAATCCGCTACAATGTGCATTATTTCTTAAATTAAAGCACTTTGCTTTTAGAATACTCAACTTGTAAAGTCTGTTATGACTACAATGATTGGTTGGGTGTGCAAAATAAAAGTTTAGTAATTGATTATTTCTGGTATTTTAAATTTTTAACGCACAACGCCTTTGTAGCGGATTGCTACTTTATTAAAGCCTGACTGACTCAGAAATCTCTATGGCAGATCCTCCTACATCTAGCTAGACTCCCGGAACCAGCTAAGCTATAGCCCAGCTACAAAGGAAACAGACGTGTAGAAAGGAGCACGTTTATTCAGGACGTATTTTGCGGATAATGTATACACCGCAGGGAGCTACTCATGATCAGGATGGGGATTAGGTTAAACAGAGGTTGATGATTGGTCACTGTTTGTACGGTCGCTGCACACAGAGTTGTACGGCCGCACCTCCCAATCCTGGCGAGCAGACATGCAGGCATACGATGACGAACAACGCGGTAACGTGTCCCACACCTCCTATAATGGCTTAAGCCCCTCTTCATTCATAAGTCTGACGAAAACGAGAATGGTTGTCTGGAACCTACCTGAATTAAGGAAGAGAATAACTTGCTTCATTATGCTTTGAGTTGGCTGTCAAATTTAGGGGGCTATGGTTGCTGCTCAATGCTTCCTGAACGCGGTGAATAGAAAACGACATTGGCTGGATAATTGAAATGGAGACATGGGGTACTGTGGCTGGAAGAAGGCAACACATAACAGACGATTTGATATGTGTGTGCACTCAGACAGCAAATTTCATCGAAAAAATATATTGCAGTAAACGGTGTTGAGCACCCTGGCATCGGTATTCGGGTTATCCCGCCACAGTTAATGGAATGTTTCAGCAACTACCATGAAACGGCACTCCGTGGGAACTTTCGCTAATGCAAACTCACACACACAAGTGTCGCAGAGGTCAAATTCTCACAAATAAGGATTGACAGAGCATTTGTCTGGCGAATGTGATGAAACTTCTGACCAAAGTGAACTAGTCTGATGAGGTTCAAACCAACTGGTTTTCTATCGACGGGGAAAAAGTTGCCAAGATGATAGCAAAAGCTGTTGAATAAGAGGCTGCTTGGGAGGCATAGAGTCAAAATAAACCTCCTAGAGCCAATGGAAATGCTTTTCGGATGTAGCCTCCTCCAGTACCACCACCACCACCAACCTTCCACAGTTGGTGTGAAGTGATGCCTCCTTCCTCGTGTTCTAAAGAGGGGTTTGGGTTGTATTCAGCTGCCAAAGTGGGATTGAAGATCACTCTAGTGGTGAGCCACAAGTAGCGAACGGGGTGGACGATAACAGGTTCAACTCTTAGTGAGCGAGCCAATTCGACAGACTACACCAGTGTCATTAATGGCTTGAGTTATGACCTCCACCAAACCAGTACCAACTTCTTAATCAGATCAACTGTTGCGTAGGCAAATGTCGAGAAAGACGCTAATCGCAGTGCCAGTACTAAAATAGAAGCCAATCAATTAGTGTAGCAAATGGAAACAGATTTGAGTCTTATTACAGGAATATTATTTATATCAAATGGCAGGCGTCTTGATGGTTATCATAGGCCCTTTAGTTGGCTTCGGGGCTTCACAGAGGAGAAGGAACATCAAATTGAAAAAGTCGAGAGGGGGGGGGGACCGAAGAGTGTTTCAAAGATGTAAAAGTGACAGACACAAAGGTAGAAAAAGGTAAGAAGGGTACTGTAAATAGGCGAATATGGCATAGAGTGAGGTGGTGGTAGCTAGAGTCAACTGAAGGTAGAAAAAAGGCGAGGTGAGTACTGTGGAAGTGGTGAAATATGACATACAGTGGGGTGATGGTAGTTTGAAGTCAGAGGTATATGACATACAGTGGGGTGATGGTAGTTTGAAGTGAGAAATAGGTAGAAAAAAGGTGAGGTTAGTACTGTGGAAGAAGTCGACAGTAGAGCAAAGGTGAGGTGAGTACTGTGGAAGGGGTCGAATTTGACATACAGTGGGGTGATGGTAGTTTGAAGTGAGAAGTCGAAGAGAAAAGGTAAGATGAGTACTGTTGAAGTGGTCGAATTTAAGAAAAAAGGTGAGGTGAGTACTGTGAAATGGTCGAATATGGACAAAGGTGAGGTGAGTACTGTAAAAATAGTCGAATATGATATAGAGTGGGGTGATGGTAGTTTGAAGTCAGAAGTCAACTGCCGATCAATAGACTTTTTGCAAGTCAGAAGTCAACTGCCGATCAATAGACTTTTTTGTCTTTGAAGCTAGTAGTCGAATTTGACATACAGTGGGGTGATTGTAGTTTGAAGTCATGTCAAATGCCGGTTAATAGACTTTTTTGCCGTATGAGAATGTAGGACATATAGGGGGGTCATGGTAGTTTGAAGTGAGAAGAAAACTGCCGGTTAATAGACTTTTTTGCCGTATGCGGAGAAGTCAACTACCAGTTAATAGACTTTGCCGTTGAAGTCAGAAGTCAACTGCCGGTTAATAGAATTTTTTTGCCGATAGTGAGAAGTCAACTGCCGGTTTATAGACTTTTTTGCCGCTTTGAAGTCAGAAGTCAACTGCCGAATAATAGACTTTTTTAAGAAGTCAACTGCCAGTTAATAGACTTTTTTTGCCGTATGGCCGTATGATTATACGTTGCCCAGGGTGCACCACGTGGAGGTAAGTCTATTGAAAAACGAATGCCGAGTGATAGAATTTTTGCCGTAAGAAAGTACGTTGCCCAGGGTGCACCACGTGGAGGTAAGTCTATCGTAGTTAACTGCCAGTTAATAGACTTTTTGCCGTATGAATATAACGAAAGCCGAGTGATAGACTTTTTTGCCGTAAGAAAATACGCTGCCCAGGGTGCACCACGTGGAGGTAAGTCTATCGCACACAAACTTCCGGTTAATAGACTTTTTACCGTATGAGTATACGTTTCCCAGGGTGCACCACGTGGAGGTAAGTCTATCGCACACCCACAGGGTGCACCACGTGGAGGTAAGTCTATCGCACACCCCCATTACAGGAATATTGAAATTGAATTGCCCTATGTTCTTTGACAGGGAGAATTATCCTGTAATTGACCTTAATTGTGGTTATTTTGGGTGCATCTCTTTCATAGTGGTGTGTAATTTCTTTGTCAATTGAATTCCCCTTTATAAATATTAAAATTTTCAGTTACTTATTACTCTTGTTTTAGTAAATGGCATTATTGTTTCCACCTCAGTAGTTTAAACTATGGTTGGACCGAACTCCTATTTATTTACCAATCATAATCAATATTTATGTTTTTACAACGATTTGAGAAATAGAATCTGTGATGTTTGCGAATTTTGAGGTAATTAGCGCAATACTTGTGACGTCATACACAAATGGGTTTTCTTTTCTCAAATAGGTGTGTTTTGTAGCTTCAGCCAAGTGTTAGGTGAGTATTACTAACACCACTTTTTTAATTGCAATTAAATAAAAGTGGAGCAAATTTTCATCATTAATTCAAAGGCTGGTAAAAAGGCTCAAAATTTCTATTTATTTAAACAATCGTTTGAATATATATGACACTTTTTTTTCATTTTCTCATTTTCATCGCAATGAAATTTTGTGAATTTGTGTGTGCAGGCGATGTGACCTAAACAGATTTCTGATAAGGCCAGAAAATACGAAAGATCAAGCAATCTCCAGATAGTGAGAACCGGAGACATGAGTCCCTTGGCTTCTCTTTTAGTCCAATGGAGGTGCAGATGTGTGTGACACTTTGACCCCGCTTGGT
Source organism: Rodentolepis nana (assembly GCA_900617975.1). Taxonomy (NCBI): domain Eukaryota; kingdom Metazoa; phylum Platyhelminthes; class Cestoda; order Cyclophyllidea; family Hymenolepididae; genus Rodentolepis; species Rodentolepis nana. The sequence goes on along the minus strand of UZAE01012714.1, from coordinate 802 downwards.
TGCGGGCCTACTTCTAAGTAGTTAGTGATCTACGGGTTATTCTAATTGATAGTGTTGCTAGTCAACAAACTATTTCCAAGCCACCTCTCAACCATTATTATTCCTATGGATATGCGAGCTACAATGCGTGATCAGGCCAACTTGGCTTGACGGCTGGAAGTAACTGAACAGAAGAAACACTCGACTCAGAACTCTAGGTAATTCAGAGGTTTGGGGGTTAACATTTATCTTCATCTCTCACTCATTGTACCTTTTCTGCCTTAAAACATCGTATTTTCCGAATATATTTTCATATGAGCATTTTTTATTGTTAAGAAGTTCCAGTAGGTGGTTAAACGGATGCTTCTTTAGTTGAACGCTGGATTTGACCCCGGGGTTTAGTCTAGGTAATGATTCCTTCATCTCTAAAGTGGGCGGGTAATTGTATTAACCAGTAAAGGTTTACTGCCTACCGCTATTCATGATCACCTCCGAATGATAAGTCGAGCCTCTAAATGTTATTTAAACTTTCTTTATTCCATTGATTTTGTCTTCAAAGATTTCGCTATCCAGGCCAAGTCGTCCCCCCCCCCCAACCATTTTCCTTCTTTACAGTTCTTGAAGGTCCCTCCAAAGTTTTGGTTATTCGAGTGGGCTACTTAAAAGGAGTTGGAAGCAATTCTTTCACTTTGACGCTGCATCTTCCGATTAATGAGATTCGCTGGGTATTCAATTTTTTCCACTAGATCGCAGATATATTAGCAGCATGAACACTACCTTACTTAAAAAAAGACGGGCTTTCGTTGAGTTATGGGTACTTCCC
>UZAE01012713.1:18880-33282 GCA_900617975.1 Rodentolepis nana | reverse complement strand
CTGTGTCTAAGTGCTAGACTTGACTAACTTGGAATTTATTTATTTCAAATGGCAGGCGTTTTGATAGCTATCATTAACCATTTAGCTGACTTCGGGCTTCACAGAGGGAAGGTTCATCAAAGTAGCAGAAAGTCGAGGGGCGGGGAACAGAAGAGCGATTCACAGATGTAAAAGAGGCAGGCAGACACAAAGGTAGAGAAAAAGGTAAGACGAGTCCTGTGGAAGGGGTCGAATATGACAAGCAGTCGGGCCATGGTAGTTTGAAGTGAGAAGTCAACTGCCAGTCAATAGCCTTTTTGCCATATGAGTATACGTTGCCCAGGGTGCTCCACGAGGAGGTAAGTCTATCGCACATCCCACATCATGTAAGTTAACTTTCATTATAAGTATTTTTGCTACATTAACTAGGAATTATTCTTTTAAAACTGATTTCAACTCATTCGGTTGATAGAATGGCTTGGCATCTAAGTCGTAACTCGGAAAAAATCTCAGATTGATGTCTCATCCAGTCGTGACAGGTTTCCTTTATAGTTTGGCAGCCTTTATACAAGGATTTGTAACTCAACTGAGATAAATCAACCCACCGCACTTTGCTTCAGAAATACCTTTTTAGGAAATATTCCAAATATCTTTAGAGGTCATCACCCAGAATTTTCATCGAATTATGCACGTACTATGCCATTCATACACTTAACACAATCAAGCAATCGTTAACTGCACACTCCTATTCCATCTTGCCCATAATACATTCAAAATTAGGGCATAAAAAAAGATTAAGGCTACATGACACAATTATAACCAATTTTGGCAAAACAAGTGAGCAAATCAATAAAGTGGTACGAATAGAGAGTGCGAAAGGTCATTAGAAATGAAGACAATTCCAGAGGAAATTGCGATAAAGTGTGTAGGCAGGAAGTGGCTTGTCCATGGGCACCATATGTCCTGCACCACGAACAGTTGAGAAAGTCAAAGTTGTGTTGGAAGTTGGTTCATAGAAGGTCTTTGTGTAACCACCAATCTGTCGAGTGCCATCAGTTGCGTTGAAGAACCAAGGATGATGAGGAATTGTTAGCTGTAATACAAAATCACAATCATATAAGTCAGAGGTGTGTTTGAATTGCTTGGACATTTTTGGGCAATTTGCATGGCTTTATACATCGTCTTTAACGTGTGGCTCAGTTATGTGCCCAAGAATTTCTTGTGCCTGCCAAGCTGAATATTTGAGATATAACCCCTTTCATTTGTATATACAGAGTAAGGGTATTAATAGCAGTGGATAAAAGTATATTCTGTTTATTAAATAAAAAATTTTGTATATGTTAAAAATTTTGCATATATTTGATTTACCGGGAAGCCTAAATCGTTGACAAACCATTCATCACCAATAGCGTTGCAGGCCATATCAACATCCCCGTTGAAAATATGCGTACGAACCTGAAATATCCAAGGGAAGGAAGTAGTTTATGGAAGAGATTTAAATTGCAACCACTTGTAAATATCAGATCCACATACCTTCTGTTCCACCAATGATTTGTACTGCTTGCTAAGATCTAAGTAAACGCGTTTGTAGTTCTTATAGACATCTTCATTACAAGTGGCCCAATCCTGGACACTAGTGGGAATATGCATTGCTGAACGGAAAGCGGGCTGATTGATGAACTCAATTTGCATTGTATCATCAGAACAGTCCAATACCATGCGGCTAAAAAGACCATTTGAGATGAAAACTAAATGCAGCCAAGATATCTTGTCAAAATACCCCTCAAAATTAACAGTCAGTATAACCGTGTGTGCGTGTGTCTAGTGCGCGCGTATTGTGCGTCCGGAATGACTCATCTCGTATGAGGAGATTCAAGCTTCAGTCCCAGATAGGGAAAGGCTGTAAAACTATACTTTAACTTTATAAAAACCCAAATACCCGCCTACAGACGTTTATTCAGATGGGCCAACTTTCGGAAAACCCCCGTACTAAAAAAAGTAGCTCATAATTCTTCAATGTGGTTGAGTCCTTCTGCTTCAACAGCACCACATCAGGTAAAGGCCAAAGCACAAACTATCAGTGTAAACTCACCCATTAACTGAAGAGATTTCATGTTTTGGCAGATCTCTGAACCAACTTCCTTTAGCAACCCGGTCACGGGCCATTGGTTTAGTTCGTGGTCTTTGGGCTGGTTTTGGTTGAGGGACAGAGAACCTGGAATTGAAAGATTGGAAGATTTACCTAAGGTATAACTACTCATATTAAACACATTTATCAAGATAGATCACTTTTGAGTCCATCTATTAAATGTATGACTGATTCTTTGCCAAACACTATCCCATGAGAAAACATTCTTTCGATTAGGGGTCTCCCTAGCCAATTTAGTGGTATAATTGTCTGGTACTCCACCATCGCAGGGACCATATAGATTGTAAATATTCAGACCATATGAGATGATGCTACTGGCTTGTTGAATCTAATTGCAAAAAAGTTATATATAGTGAATCAGGCTACTTAAAAACATAAGTAGATTATCACTTACAGCATTCTGACAGAGAGGATCTTTGTTCAGAGTAAACATGCAACGGCCGACTAGTTTGCCACCACAACAGTAATTTACAAGATCAGCCCAAAGGCTAAACAATTTTACTAATCTTATTGAATTAAGATTTTACCTTGAATCAAGGAGAGAGTGATAATAAGCAAAGTAGAGGAGGGAATTGTCGTTCAGGGTGTAGCTGGTAAGTCCGTTGTCAATTGCAATACCCTTAAGGGGATACGAAAACGTTATCGATTAAACATTTGAATGTAAACGCATGAAGATATTTTACATATTTTCCTATTAACTGCAACGAAATGACTAGTCAACACAGAAACTGACAGAAATGGGTGTGTTCGCGTATCGGTGAAGATGGTGGGATTTAGGGACAACCTGACGGCGCCTGAGGTACTTTCACACCATCACGATAGGCCCTCTAAGCCCCTCTATGACTCATAGCCATTACCCAATTTCCAATGGATAAAACTCTGCCCACTGCTACATCATTACTCATTTTAGCCGGTTTCTAAAAGAAAGCAGTTTGTTCTTCTTTAGTGGAGGTGCAAAATTGTGCGAATTAATACCTCCGTAAAAGCGTTCGAGACATAAAATTGGAAAAAGATCATTTTCGCCCCGTATTCCACTACGAAATTCTGAGGGGAAAAAGTAACATTTACTTTGAGTTTCATCTCCGGATGAGCAACAACACGAAGGGCCAAGGTAGGGACATAGACTCCACCATAACTTTCGCCAATAATGTAGAAATCTCGACCCTTGAATTCGGGGAATTTTTGGAAGAAGTGGACCAGAGCGAAGTAGTTATTGTCCGCAGTCTAGAATACAATAAAACTAAGTCAGTGAAGCACATTAGAGCTGTGATCACCTCGAATATAATCATAAGTATAACACACTGGATGTTCTCTCGACAATTCTTGACAGAAATAAACTCAGTATTGAATAAGACATGGTGGTTAGGAATTCCAGAGGTGGTGGGAAAGCAACTAATAAACTAAGAAGCTTGGAAAGTTACTTCCTAAGTGGGAAAAATTGATGACATTCCGCAACAGAACATTCATTCAAAGCTCAATGCTCTGAGTGGTTTAAGAAAGCTATGAATACGATTCAATCTGCAAACAAAACCTCCTATTGTTAAGTGCATTCCTTGAGTTTTACATTTACGCAATGCCTAAGTTGTTGAGTTATTAAAATAAAATCTGCCTTACAATTGGGTTATACTGCTAAGATTTTATATTTTATTCAAATATTTAAAGGAATTCAAATACCCTAAAGGTATCAATATTGAGACAGCTACGTTAAACTTTTCTAAGCTTGAAGCATCTTTTATGGTTGCCAAATTATATTAAATGCATCAAGGTGGTAAGAGAGCTTCTCAACTGATTAACGGACAGTTCCAAACTTATCCACAAAGTTAAAGATCAAACCTTGAAATTTTCCTTTTTTAATATGGGAATTTTGTGAGCGACAAGTCAAATAAGCTATAACTACGACAACAGTTGAGTGGATAAAGCAATGCCTTTATAGAGAATCGTCATTTTCTTACAATCCAAAGCGTAGGCTTGGACTGGTAGAATTGTTTAATTTGTAAAATGGGCCTTCTAATTTAAGATTACAGCTAACATTTACATGAAATCCCTTCGTCAAAGTAGACCAAAACTTGTCTTGGGGACTATAAGTGACTTTAAAATAGGCTTGACCTAAAGGCCCCCATTAACAACACTTCCTCCCCCCCTCCTCTCACGCGTATTATTCCAGTCGAGACCTATATTGAGCCTCCAATAGTTCGATAGTTTACCTGTCATGGCTTGAAAACTAGTAGGCCACCTAAAATGTTACCAATCGTCATCGATAGTTGACAAGTCTGAAACGACATACTCACACAACTTCAATTCACATAACAGCAGCTTTTATCTCACCATTCTACATACTTGATTTGTAGCCATAACGAAAACCAAGTTAAAGAGTTGAATTGACTGACGGATGAGCAACATAGCAATAGGTGACTATATTGAGTTGAAACGATATCTCTTAGACAAAGTACTTTGTTCATTTTTTCATGAAGGAAGTCGAGAAGTTAGACAAATTTAAAATCGTTGATCGGGGTGAGCGATAGATTTAGACCTCCACGTGGTGCACCCTGGGCAACGTATTCTCATACTCTCAAAAAAGTCTATAAACCGGTGGTTGACTTCACACTTCAAACTACCATCACCCCGCTGTATGTCATAATCGACCACTTCCACAGTATTCATCTTACCTTTTTCTGCCTTTATGTCTGTCTGTCTCTTTTACATCTGTGAATCTCTCTTCTGCTCCCCTCTCCACATCCTGTGACTTCGTCTGTTCCCCCCCCCCCTCTGAGGCCCGAAGTCAACTAAAGGGCTAATGATAGCTAGCAGAACACCTGCCATTTGATATAAATAAATAATCGTTAATCGATTATTTTTTGAAATATATCTGACTTATAAAATTATCAAAATATTTTCTCTAAATTTTTTGCCATTCATAAGACTTTTGAGCAAGCAATAGTGACATGGTAAATTTGCTCGATTCACTGCAAAATGCATGGATTATTACCAAGTATTTGACCAATAAACTCAAACAAAAAGAATTAGTAACGACTTTCAGTACTTTCCAGATTGCCGTCAATTATTTGCTTGTTCTTTTTCTGCACTCAAAAAAATGACTTAAAACATCCTAACCCCCATCAATTGGGGTGTGCGATAGAATTACTTCCACGTGATGCACCCTGGGCAACGTACACTCATACGGCAAAAAAGTCTATTAATCGGCAGTTGACTTCTGACTTCAAACTACCATGACCTCACTGTATGGCATAGTCGACCACTTCTACAGTACTCACCTAACCCTACTCCCTACCATTGTGTCTGCCTCTTTTACATCTGCAAATCACTCTTCGGTCCACCCTCTTGAAATTTTCTAACTTTGATGTTTCTCCCCTCTGTGAAGTTCGAAGTCAGCTAAGGGCTAATGATAAAACTATCAAAATGCATGCCATTCCAAATAAATACCCCCACCAATTTATCCAAAAAAATCCGCATCTCAGGTTGTGAACACTGTGAAATTGACAAAAATCCAGGTAATGGAATGGACAAATTAAATGACAAAGGAGTACATACCATATCGTCGTCGGTGGTAACATTGCCATCGCGAGCATACGAAAATCCTACTCCAGCTGGCGCCTCAATATAGACAACGTTTGCATACTGAAATCAAATATATTGATTTCAAATGGTATTCGTATTTTGTTAAGGCAAAAAAGTGATCCCACCCAAAACCAATAGGCTAATACGCAACGTATTCTCATACGGCAAAAAATCCATTATTCGACAGTCGAATTCTGACTTCAAACTACCATGATCCCGCTGTATGCCTTATTCGAACACTTCCACCATACTTATCCTACCTTTTCTCTGCCTTGGTGTCTGTCTGTCCGTCTGTCTCTTTTACATGTGTGAATCACTCTTCTGTCCCCCCACCTCTCCACTTTTTCTCACTTTGATGTTCCTCCTTCCCTCTGTGGAGCCCGAAGTCAGCTAAAGGGCAAATGATAAGTATCATAAAGTCCGCCATTTGAAACAAATACATATAAAAGATGGAATAGATTGTGGAGGCCAAGCAGGGTTAACGAGTTCGAGTTGGGTTATACCAATATTATGAGGTCAAAGATACCTCTTAGGCGTTGAGGCTATACTGAAGTCAGTGGACCACCCGAAAACACCCCAGACCGGCTAATATTTAAAACCCATGAAGTTTGTAATAAACATTTTTCTTGATGAGTTTTAAATTTTAGGTTTATAAAAGAGTAAAATTTATCGACATTAAGGTGAAAATAGTGGAGAAAAGTTGTACTAGATATCAGAGTTAGGGTCATAACATCGACAGCTACCATCACGTCGTTTAATTGCCTAATATTATAAAAATAGAATGCACATTTGATAAACACACCGATTAGAACATACTTTTACTGAAAATGGTACTTGAAAGATGGTAGAAGTAAACAAATTTTCTACCATTACTAATTTGGTTATTTCAAAAAATGGATGATTTAAAAGGCACCTATCCTGGTCGATTCGTCAACTTAGCAAAAAAGCGGATTGCACGAATTTACATTTATAAAAAGAATTGGTCGCATGTAAAGTCCTACTTTTAAACTATGCATATATGGCCATAAGAGAGAGAGCTGTCATTAAGACCAAAATGCTTCATTGTTTAGTTAAAATTTGGTTTGTTAACACCCTTTATTTAAACCTAGTCAGATACGTAAACAGACAAAATAAATTTAGAACTTGAAGTTATAAACATTACCTCGTTCCAGGAATAAGGATTCAATTTGAGTGACCTTGACGATTCAACCTGCAGTTGAAATGAAATAAAGATGAAAAAACATAAATTACATGGATAGCTCAAAAGATAGACATTAGAACTTCAGACTGTGAGTAAGTAAAAAAAGTATTTTGATTAAGTCGATTAGAAATTATATAAATATTGTGAAATTCTAATTCATCGCTTTCAAGATGAATTAAAAGAAGTTTATTGAAAGCCATGCTTGGGGTGATTAATTCATATTTCTTGAAGAAGTATAATTTAAAACGCACAACCAAATTCAAGAACCTATTAAATAAAGTGTGAATCTTTACTCTGAACACTCACTCTATTACTATCCCTAACATATATCGACAACTTACAAGAAGGGGTCCATTTTCAGTGAAAAAGCCCATTAGTGACGAACAACCCGGTCCACCATTGAGCCAGAGAACCAGAGGTGCGGTATCCGAATTATTCTTTGCTTCCGCAAATACGTAGTGAAGTTGAATATTACTGTTTGAGCCTTCCAAATAACCCGAATATATTTCAAAGGTGAGTTTCCCAGAGAAACCAGGTATAGAAGCCACTTTGTCAGCACTCGGCCGACTGCTCACAACAATTAGAGCAAAAAGAAGTAATGAAATCCGTTTCATCGGCCTGAAAATTCACGAAAAAAATTATTTAAAAGAAATAGAACCAAATAAAATGGTGTCAAATCAAAATCAATCAACCACCTATAGACTTCAGCAAACACTGTGCAGACACGGTCAGTCAAATTTTACACTAAGCTATAACCTTGAACAACCAATAGCTGATTGGACACTTTTTATTGGCCCCTCACTTGAACCACAGTATGACCAATTTTATAACGTTAGCACTACTTACAAACGCTAGTAGCGCGACAGATTTTTTCTCACTAATTTGAAAGTCAAAGCTTTAAGCGCTTGCTAAACCAAAGGCAAATATTGAAATTAAGGAGACTAACATTTCAGCTATTTCTTTTTAAAAAAGGATCATTTACATTTCTGTTGATTCTTAAGTGGACGCTTAAGAGATTATTTCCTGTAAAATCTATTTTTCTATTCGGAAGCAATTCTTTCCCGTTTGACCAAATCTTGCATTTCTATTATGTCAAATTCAAGGAATAGAACTCTGATATCAACCACAATGTGTGGTTAACTATGCTTTTAAGCATCATTTAATATAATGAATCATATTACCTAAAAAACTAATCAAGGTTGGTCATGGGAAAAGAATGGCAAATAAATTCGTAGATGTAAGTATAAAATTAAACATTACGTCGAATCGTAGTATTTTCTCTTTTGGCTATCAAATTTCCAGATTTGATTTCAAATTCAAGTTAATACCGCTGAAAAGAGATTAGACAGTTACGATCTAGATTTAGATGCCCATTAATAACAAGTCTCATTGTATATATTCGATTAACTCGTTCCTTTACAGGTGAGAAGTCTACAAACGGAGTATTTGTTTTGCAAAGAGGTAAAAATTTCACTTTGGTTGTTACTATCAATATGCAAGTCTCCACTTTGCTGCCATCTTGACAGCTACATGTAACGTCAAGTTTCTTTTCAGTTCAGTGGTGTTTACGTCTCGATGGAAGCTGACTTTTACATGTGGTTTTTATTTAGAAAGCAAGGCGCCATAACTAAGCATTTAATGTAGTGTTCAAGTAGGTTATTTGTACACGAATGGAAAGTTGGCTAAGATCTTATTTCCAACATAAAGTAGCAAGGACTCAATAAATAATCATTACTATTACTGTGATTTATCACTTAAAATCACTATATACACTTTTGACTTATTGCAACACCTGTTTCACCTACGCCACACATGCATTATCTGGTACAAAAATTAGTAAGAAAACTTCCAAGTGTGACTGCTCACCCTGCCTTTTGCTCGTATTCAAAGTCTAAACGAAGATTTCGATTGAGTGAACAACCGATGGCATGCTTTACTGTATTGGAGGCCTCAAACAATCGCACAAAGGGAGTCCCATTCTCTTTCATATAGACGTCTAAGCAATTTGTTAGGGTTTGAAAACCAGCCTCTAGTGTTCTGCAAGATGAGGGTCGTCATTTGGACGACTAGAATATGCAGACAATATGCGTTTGGGTTTGCAGAAAAACTCATTCGGAGGTGCGAATTGCTACAAGACAAATTGATTTGAAAAAGTGAGCGAAATAGAGCCTCGATGTACAGAGAGTCAGACCTAGAGAAATTGTATTTTCGGTTAGCTTAAAGAAGAAGTTATTAATTGAGTTCCTGCATATATTAACCAGACTATCATTTGAATGGTAAAGAGCTGGCAGATGATGAAGAAGAAGAAATAATTATCATAAAGATCCAGTGACAGTTGGTAATGCGAAGGTCAGATTGTCAGTAGTAGGTGCCTTTGAATGCTCGTCTAGCCTGTTTTTTCTTTCAGTTAGTCTACTAGTGCCTTTTGCGATGTTGTTGATACGAAATGAGAGGCTGTTGAGAAGACGCCTCAGCAGACGGTGTTGGCTCTCTACAGCAGACAACAAATGAGTTGCAGTGATAACAGAGGACTCGCCACAAAATTGTGGAATAGTTGGCCTATCATCGAGACAAGTCTGCTCGATGATGGCAATACGATGGCAATAAACATTGATTGAATTCCCAGTTGTGGAAAGTATCGAAATCTAAGCCTTTGTTCAAAGAGCCTGCAAAAACAGCTTAATGCAGATGTGATGGAGGCGTTCGTTGAAAAAGCGGGTGCAGTTTGAATGCTGTGACTTGATAAGGAATCTATCCTCCTATTCAGTAATACTAACCACAATTAGATGGTATTAGAAAATTGAAAATGAACTGTCAATGTTATTGACTCAGTAACCACGTTTTAGATGAGAAGACACTGTTCAGTAGACGATAATCGAAACACAGACCTTCCGCAAACCAGTGGAACTTCCTGCTCAGTGGTTGGCTGTTGCAGGAACAATGTAAAAGGTGGTGGTGAATGAGTCATTTGATATCACGTCATCAGAATTTCAATACAGAATAAAAACAAGGAATACATAAAGACCTTATGTGAATAGAGATTAAAATATAAATTACCTGATGATTTCAGCGTCCATTTTTGATAAAGGGCTTGAATCGCGATTTTCAGTAAAAATAATGTCTAGGTGATTTCTCTCAGACCTTTATTTAGTCACCCTCTATGATTAAAATTTTGGGCTTTTTGCAAAGTTATGGATAGTGTTGATTCACGTTAGGTATATCTATTGCACTCATTGGAACACGGACATCTGAAATGATGAAACCATTGCTTAAATCTTATGCAATCTTTGTCGATCTCGTGCAAAGTAATCCATTTTGGGTGTATTTCACGTATTCATTTAAAAAAGGTATATGGAAACGTTCCGTGAATTCTGCGAACTAAAAGTGACTCAGAACTGCAATCAACCTCAACCGAAATGATCTGATAATGAAGATTTCGAGTGGTCTATGTAAAAATATCCCTGATATGATCACCTGCACAAAGTCGTAAAATGCCGCAAAATGAATTCCGTTTTGAAGTAATTCCTCTTTGTTTTAACCATTGCGAAGATATATTTATTTCAAATGGTAGGCGTTTTGATAGTTATCATTAGCCCTTTAGCTAACTCCGGGCTTTGTGAAGGGGAGGTACATCAAAGTCACAAAAAGTCGAGATGGGGGGGGGAGCAGACGAGTGTCTCAAGGATGTAAAATAGACAGACAGACACAAAGGCAGAGAAAATGTAAGATGAGTACTGTGAAAGTGGTCGAACACGATACACAGTAGAGTTATTGTAGTTTGAAGTCAACTGCCGGTTTAACGGTGTTTTTGCCGTATGAGTGTACGTTGCCCAAGATGCTCAACATGGAGGTAAATCTCTCGGACACTCCACTAGTGCGAAGATAGAGATTGTCAAAATATACTTGGGATTTTGGCAAGACTATTGTTTCGCCTCGTCAACGTGCCCTCTCTTGTCAAAACAAGAGAGTAGATAGAGGGCAAAAACCTTCCCACGTAATTTGAGGATATGAAAGTTGCAAAGGGGGGTTAACAGTCTCCTTGAGGAAACGGACAACGAAATGTTTACCCGGTACAGGCAAGGGTACTGGCTTTTTGAAAACCCTATTAGGCATAGTTTCTACTAAATATTTTGTGTACTGTTGTATTGAAAGTTATTCATTTCATTGCAAACGAAAGATATCGAGATTTAAATGTTCCATTTCTAAATTCCCTTGGCATCTGGTTTATTAAAAATTTTCGAGCGAACCATGTTTATGAAGAACTGAGCTTCTAATAAAATATAAAGCAGTAATTAGATTAGAACTACTCAGACTATGCAAAAAAATATCGATTATGCTGTCAAGTAATAGTTTGCTTACAAAGTAGAGAACTTTGAATTATGATTTATTCTTTTAACAAATATTAGATTAAAGTAGCATAAGCAAAATGTTTCTATTCGTGAGACTAATAAATTAATCCATGCATTTATTGGCATTGCTACGAGGATGAAAAAATTTATTTATTTATTTATTTTTTTCAAATGGCAGGCGTTTTGATAGCTATCATTAGCCATTTAGCTGACTTCGGGCTTCACAGAGGGAAGGTTAATCAGAGTAGCAGAAAGTCGAGGGGTGGGAACAGAAGAGCGATTCACTGATGTAAAAGAGGCAGACAGACACCAAGGNTATGTAAGAAGGTGATTTCCATAAAAATGAGTGGATACCTTATTAGTTCGCTTTGATTTTCATTAACCGTGATTTGGTTTCGATTTAACCTACCTCATTATGTATTCAAGATTCAGAATAGTTGATTATCACAAGAGTGCTAACATCTGAAATTTAGTATGTTTAAAGGGTGAGATATCACCCCACTCCCCATTTCATTTCTATTCAATGGTTTGCCCGGCGGTAATTCACAGCCCTGTCTTCTCCTTTCACTCGGCCAAATTTGCGTTAGATACAATTTGCTCCAAATTTTTTTTCCGAGTTAACCAAGCAGTTTGCCACAAGTGTTAATTTCCTATTTGTCGCAGGCAATTAGCACGGTTTTTTTCGCGTGCTAACGAGTTTAAATGAATCATGCCTCAAATTGCATCCCTTTGCCTTTTGACAACGTCTGGGAAAGGAGTTCTCCACGAAAAGCGACTCAATTGAAGGCAGATTTATGGTGCTTGGAAGGTGAGTCAGGGGGGGGGGGGTAAAGTCCTGCTTATTTGGGATTTAACGAAACTTGTTAATGTCAAGGTCTGCATTCAATTGAATCAATGATCAACACTTTCAAAAATAAATTACCAAACTCAATTATGCAACGTAGTCCTATAACGTGTTCGTTTCTATTCACTTTCATAACCATTAAGGAGCAAGTATCAGTGGTGAGATCAGTCATCATGAATTAAAAAATAAAGTTGCAATAATTACTGAACGTTATGGATAAGAATTTGCTTAATTTCAGAGACTGAATTAAGATATTTTAATTTCGCAAGCGAAATAAGCTATAAATGAGCATTATTAAAAGTGAACAAACAATTTAATTATGCAGATAGAAAATCAATGATTGTTTCATGATAAAATGTGATTGGAGTGAATTAGGTAAATCAACTAAGTATCCTCGAATCACGCTTTAATTAAAGTTGAAAACTCTCAAGAAAAGGACTTGAAGGAACTCAAGGGCGATTTTATTACTCTTGTTTTAAGAAGTTGACGATGACTAATCTTCTAAGAGAAAAGTATCGTTGTTCTTCTCAAGAAAAAAAGTGAAAATTAAAACAAGTAAAAAAGCCAATTAGGTTAAGAATAGGCTTCACAAGAACTTTAATGGATACTTAAATTTCGCTAATGGCAAAAATTTTGCACGTAAAATTGCCATTGGCGCCTACTGCAGAAATTAGATTTTACGCATTCCTTGTAGGACGGTCTTGAAAGCTGATTTTGTTCTGTTCATTAACTGAGCTTTTGTAATTCTGACATCTCAATAAGTGTCCAAATACATTTACAATAATCTATTGGATCAAGATCTCAAGTTAGAGGGGGGGGGGGGGCGTTTAGAGGTCAGAAATTGAGAATGGTGATATGGTAGGGAGCTGAATTCTGCTCCCACCAAACCTTTATTTATTTATATCAAGTGGAAAACTTTATGATAATTATCATTAGCTCTTTAGTTGGCTTCGAGCTTCAAAGAAAGGGGAGGCACAACAAAGGCACAAAAAGAAGTCAAGAAAGGAAACAGAAGAGTCATTTATAAATGCTAAAGAGACAGACACAAAGGTAGGGAAAATTGTGAGTTCTGTGAAAGCGACCCAATATGTCATACAGTCAGATCACGGTAGTTTGGAGTCAACTGCCGGTTTATAAATCATTTTGCTGTATGTGCATTCGTTGCTTAGGATGCACTACGTGTAGTTAAGTCCATCATGAACCACCCTACCCCCCCCCCCTTCCTCCCTCCCACCATACATGGATCCTTCTATTACCAATCCTCATTAGTTACCTAGGGCTTAGTTGCTACAATTAAGCTTCTCTTTACAAAAATGTGGAGGGAACTATTATGCAAACCCCGATAGAGTAAATTTGTTGTACTATCATGTTCACATCAGAGAGTCTCAGTCTTGATAAAACCCCTTGCTTTCTCTTGGAGCAGTCCATTTCATCCCGTCTCTTCCGCAGTGTTCATGCAACATAAAGCCATGACCATAATCGATTTATTCATTTTTTTGATAGTCGACACCAATGAACATGCCAAAAGTAAGTCTCTTCAAGGACTAAGGTGGGTTCTAGTCAGGAAAACAATTACTATCTAGGGAAACTTATGTTTTTATGAGTAATTTGGTTTGCATGTTTGTATGCTTCAAAATTGCAGTTTGAAAAAAAAACATTTGGAAAGCAACTTTTTCTAAATACCTTCTACGAAAAGACAGATATTGACACCTAACAATGCTTCTTAAAGTTGTTACAAGAAAAATACAATGAACTAAACTTGTCGCATTGGGGTGAAGTGAATATCCAATTTCATCCGCCAAATTCCCTCTATTTTTTACCCTAGAAATGGCGTGTTAACGCAGTAGACTGGAAAAGACCTGCAACAAATTTCCATTAACATTCATGCCCAATTTGGGACACTATTGTAACAATAATATAATTTAAGTGGAATAAATGCTCCTCTACATTGTTGGACACTTGGGACTACCTTGAATAATGTCACACCCCCAGGGACTTCCAAAGTGGGGAATTAGAAAATTTGAGGAAATATAATTTACGTTGTGGACAACCCGCTTTAAATAAGGGCATTATCTCATTATGTCCCCCTCCCCCTAATTGATTGAATTAGACCATTATTGTCAAGTGTTCGAAAACTGTTTTATGAATAAAACAGTTAGTAAGCAACTATCGGTGATAGCCCAGTTGATTAACTATACTTTGCGATACACTTCTATGTGTACTAGTTGACTAAAAGATTTGGGTTGTCAGACAGATTTGATTGATTGCCAAGGCAACATTTATCAGATCGCTACTCCCCCCCCC
>UZAE01012713.1:6496-17663 GCA_900617975.1 Rodentolepis nana | reverse complement strand
CCCCCCCCCCCCCGCCCCACACACACACACACACATAATAGTATCAAAATTCACAACAATCTAGCTTAAAGACAAAGTATTTTCCACCTTAAAATAAACGTGCTTTCCAATTGCGCTTTTCAGTCTTCGGTAAACGGGACCACTAGTTGCTACGTTGAAGTCATCTTCCTACCTTCGCTGACCCCCATCAATCTTAAGGCCAAAATTTAAGATGTGACCTTAGAAGCCAGGCGTTTTAACTTTAACCAAATCCGCAATTTAGAAGATTTTGATATGTGTGAAATTATTTGCAAAACAGGCACATTAAATCTTTATTTAAATTTCGTTTAGCCTTCGCAATATCTTGATAAAGTTTGTGAATCGCGCTTTACTGGTGCATACCTTTGAACAACACCATAGACAAACAAGAGACTTGTTCCTATTGGCCAGCAAGTGCACAAATGAGTTTCTTCTGCCATTTTGCGTGCCACCATCGGAGGTAATAATCCCAATGATGGTGTATCTGCAGTGGCCTTAATCGATGATTAATCCCAATCTCCCACTCTCCTGCATTCTCCCACTAATTCCGAACTTGCACAGACCTTTCTTGGGCTTAATGACGCACCTGTGGCGAATCAGGTGCACCTGTTGCCTTTGCGCACTGGCGCGCAACTGCAGTATTCCGATTGGCCAGTTTGGCTTTGGTCAATTTGGGCTAGTTTCACCACCAACTTTAGAGCTGCACTACAAGCAGTAGTCTGTTGTGGGAATCTGTAAGTCCTCTAAGTACTTTGAAAAAAATCTTAAAATTTTTTTATTGTCTCAAATGTTCTTTCTTCATATTGTCCAAAATTTGTGTAGGTTTATTCACGAGATACTGGGGAGATTATTTGCCGTTTTCAAACGATATCCTGAAGTGGTAACTAGCAATCTTATTTAAACTTTCTATTTATGCTGTGGAAGTAGATAGCACTTCAATCTTTAGTATATCCTTTTAGGAAGGCGTTATCGATGCCATTAATAGTGAGACACAAAACGAAAGTTTTTAAGCTTTAATCTAGGAACGTGATACGACCAAACGGAAACGAATTATTTTCGTAATGAATGAAACGATGGAAAGAACAAAAGGTAAAAGAATACTGGCAGTAGTGCTAAAATTTTGTGAGACTTAAACCTTGGGAGCATTGAGCTTTCCATTTTATCATAAAGAACATGCTTCACACCATTCAGAGCTTGAATTACATGATTTGATATTCAAGTCTCTGAATTTGTTCTTGCAGGCATTGGATCGATAAACCTTCTTTGGTCAATTTTACCCTTTTTATAGGCTTGAGTTAAAAGACGGAAATACAAAATGTTGTCTAAGTCATTTTAAGCTCACTGTTAAAGGCATAGCTAGTTTCTAGGATATATATTCATCTGCCGTAGTAGAATGTGAATGGAAATGTTATTCGTAGATCCCAGGACAAAGGAAGAGACAAAGACAGGATCAATTGAGACTGAGAATGTCCTAACTGGTGGCTGATGACACCGCAGTCGCTTTAATCTTCAATCCTGTGACAGCCATTACTATAGACCCCAATTTACAAGTATCGAAATAATGTGGAAATTTCGATCGTTATTTAAAAGATTTAAAGCATTTCAGTTACACTCCAATGTCATTTAACAATGAATCTTGACACTTAACATTTGCAAATTAAAGCCATTCATTATTACTTTCGAATCCTATTTCATATTGTCTTAAATTTTATCACAATAATTTCTTGTTATTTTTCATTGTTAATAATTTTAGTTCTCTAACTATCTGGAATTTCAATACTTCTCCATATTAGCTATAAAAATGTGATTCTATATGAAAAAATTTATTTGTGCACCTCGAAATTGGCTGCCATTCTGCGTTAGTGTCAATTAAAAAATTGCAAATGTTTTGACAATTATTTTTAAAAAAAAATGCCTCAATAGGAAGAGCAGCGAATGCATATAATAGTACAGCTCACTCCATCTCTCTCAATTCAAAATTATGTTTTGCATTTCAGTCCAAAGATGTTGAATGTGGAAACTGTGGATGTTTATGATCTTCTCTTCGATTATGTCCGCAAGCTTGCTATTGCCGAGAAAGTCCGAAAGCGCATCGATTTCGACAAAATGAATGCCTCCTGGGTGATTGACAAAAAGTTTAAATTTAGAAATCTCAACTCACGACATGAAACACAGGGGGATATGGGTAGGCCACAAAATTGTGTCATCTTCTCATCTACTTTCATCAATTCAACCTCTACGGAACAGACGAATAGCCTGAGGACAGAGAAGCGAACAACTGCAACTTGTCGACTTCAACTCACAAAGTCTGTAATGCGGAATGGAAATATTAGCTTGCAAATCTCCCCACCGAATACTCTTATTCAAGCCAACGGCGGCTTTTCGAAGGAAAAGACACTTACTTCCGAGAAGGAGGAAGTTATGGAAGAGGAGTTGAGCTGGTCGTTGGATACTCAGGTGGGTAGTTTGTCAAATTATCATTTTGAATTGGAAGTTTTATTTAATCAATTATATATCCTTGTGAGGAGTACTCGTATTAACGGTATATCTTGATAGTATGAAAAGAATTTTTTTCAAAAAATTTTCATAAATTTTACGAAAACACATCATTATTTATTTCGTAAATATTAATATATTTTTTAATTTATTATCTTCTGCCTAAATCCTTGTCCACCATCAAGGTCATTGGAATTAATAACTGAATTTTGATTGGAAGTTTCTTTGATTTATCATGGAAGAAGGTATTGTTTCCAATTTTTATGGATATTGTGGACGGAATAAATATTTGACTGAGGCTGAGAATATAAACTTAATTTGGGGAAGAGGGGTCGTGCGAATTAACAGAAAGCTAATTCTTGTGTAATCGGGTTTCGGCAAAGTTGACCCATCTTTTAAGAAATCGAATTCCCTGCCCGATGTTCCACAATCCAAAATCTTGATTTTCGTTCCAAATAGACTATCGTTTTTTAGTATAAACGTTCGAAAAAATAACAGAGTTCATTTAGCCTAATTCTTATCATTTTGCTGCATAATGCGATTAAAGGCATATTTTACCTACAGATGAAATGAACGCTAAATTATATTTTTACAAATCAGTGAATGAAATGGCTTCTGCAATTTAAAAGTAATGTTTTTATGTTGAGATATTCTATGACAATTATTTCAAAAGCAGGATCACCGTAATCTTTAATCCTATTTACAAATTATTAAACAATAGTGGAATTGACGCATCCTTGACACAGATGAAAATTTAATAGAAATTTTTTTTAAAGGTGAATCATGCACTGTTTGGAATCCAGATATTCTTATTTTTAAGAAACATATAGGAATTCTCACCGCCAATCACTGAATTATTAATGATTTTATGACTAACCATGAAACTCGACAGTATTTCTAATATCTTCTGATTAAAACCAAGCACATTTTGCGCAAAACTTTGATTAGCTTAAGTTTTTTTCCAATTATTTCACACAATATATATTACTTTTCTAATTTTTTGGCAAATTTACGGTTAAACCGCCAATGGTCTGAAAAATTCATACGGAGGTTCTAACCACCCTCCTCTCCCCCCCCCCCCCCCCCCCCCCCTCCCCTCCCCTCCCAAAACGAAAGAAAGCCCATAACTGACTAATGCGCAAACGTGTATAGATGACATTTGCATTTTGTTGTTCAGTTTAGAGGTTATTCGAATCCTCCCTCATTAGGAATTCACGCTCACACTAATCTCTTCTTTTTAATGCACGACTTAATCAGGGGGATTAGTTGTCGAGTTGTGGTAGAGCTAACAAAGCCAATGTGTGTGCTTAACGAGTCACACGCATCATGCAAATTCATACAGTCACGACGACATGCCAAGGTAAATGTCTCCACTGGCCAAAGTCTAAATGGCGTCATTTCTGATTCGTAAGTTGGATTATAAATGCACATTTCGTGACAGACTGAAAGGACTGAGGATTTTTAGGGCTATGGTGGCAAATAAATCCAGATGATTTTATCTACTTTCACTCGAGGTAAAATAATTGTGTATTTTTTGTTCCAGAAATGCAGAAC
The DNA here is from genome assembly GCA_900617975.1 of Rodentolepis nana. Classification (NCBI taxonomy): domain Eukaryota; kingdom Metazoa; phylum Platyhelminthes; class Cestoda; order Cyclophyllidea; family Hymenolepididae; genus Rodentolepis; species Rodentolepis nana. The sequence continues at coordinate 13,595 of UZAE01012713.1, read as the reverse complement.
TATAATGATTGTCCACCGATACGACACTATTTATTAAATCCTGAAAAATAAACAAGCAATGTTGTCTCCATGATTATTTATTGAATAAATCAAATTTGTCATGAAAACTCTTCTGTTGAAGGTCAAACGTCCATGAAATCGTTGACAGATTTGTTCGATAGTAGGGAGATGGCAAGCGCTTTTCAGAATTAGTGCGTAAAATTTTCATCCAATTAAAAAACACGTACTTAAAGGAAATGGTCGTTGAATAAGGTTAACAAACCTCAAATATCACGGCCTTCCACAATAAGCGAATAAATTTTCAATCAAGTAGAGGTTCTTTTCGATTTAGCTTAATTTTCACTCAATTCAAATCATTCAATTTAAAATTCCTATGGATTATTCATAAGGCGATTTCATTAGTTTGAAACGTCCTGCTTACCTTGCGTTGGGGAACACAAAGAAATTCAGAAAATTTTCAAACCCTTCTTTAGGGAAACTTATTTATTTTTGTTCTCGGATCAGCATTAGCAAGTGGTGTGGAGGTATCGATCCACTTGTTATGTTTACTAAATTTCATTTCCCGAATCGGTGGTTTGACAGATCTTGATCATGAGCTGGGGACCTAGAAACTTTTCCATACATTTCAAAATTTTGTATTGTTTTGCTCTAAAATAGATGTTATGCTTAAAGCTGAATTGAAGACTTCCTTTTCAATGTAAAAGTTTATTATTCGATGTAATTATTACAATCCCCCTACATTACATTAAATTCTTCTCTACAACTTTGATTAAAGTTGCATTAAATATAAATTTAGTCTGAGATAAGTTGAGTACCTACGTACTTACAAAAAGACTATTCCATTCAATTTTTTCTGCTTAGTCATATCAACTTGGTCCTTAATTATAGGCCACACACACACACACACACACACACACACACACATCCACACGTAGCTTTTAATTATCCCAAAAGCAATCGCTCTCAGAGAACTCCACTTTTCTGCACGCATTGCAATAATTCCCTCTTGAAGTACGTTTCAGCTGAATATATGTGCTAACTCGTTAACTGCCTCCGCGAGAATTCTTTGGAGAAAATTACATTCCTTTTATAGGCCAAAAGTTGCAAATGACCTTTGAATCCTCTTTTCAACTGGAAATTGGGCCAGGAAGCTCCTGTTGAATGTTGAACCAAAGAAACAGGGATTTATTCTAGTGGCTGCTAGGAAATATATTCTTTCCTTGAGGACTCACATACAACGCAATCAAACGATTTGTACTTCACTATTTTTGCTCAAATTCTTTTGAGAAGGAAAGACGTTCAAGGATCGCTTCTTTAGAAAGCTCGCATTGTTCTGGCCTCTTTTTGCGTAAAGGTAATAAATGCGGTTTGCCATTCAAATCATCTGATATTTTGGCGACTTAAAAGATGTAAACACATTCCGTGCTTTCTACCAAATTGCACTGAATAGGAGGGATTTTAATCAGCACTGCTTAATGGAGGTGCAAAATGGCTGACTATATCACGGTTTCTAAATTAGTTTTGTTTGTCAATATTATAAACAATTTCATGGTGTCTCCGCAGTAACTTCAATTTTATTACTGATGAGAGTTATTGCAATTTTTGGGTTTTTTTCACTTCCTTTTAATATATACTCAAATGCATCTTCTTTCGTTCCATTTCCTTCTCCATCGATTAGAAAATATCTTGTTATTTACTCCATCTCTCGTTTTTTGCGCTACTTTAACCAATAAAACACGTGGTCTTGCTCCGATTGGTTCATTTTTCAACGTCGTCTTTGAGATGGTGCTATTTTTAGTTGTCGCGTTAAGTTGAAAATCAATAAAGTCTGCTAAACAGTTTCCTTTCCTCAACTAAAATTTCTTCACAAGGTGGGTGCTTATAAAACTTTTAATGTAATGTGATTTTGTGAGCAACACTGGGTATATTCACATGAATGCTCTGTTATAAAATATGTGAATGGAGTACTTTTAGCCACCAATAACTTTCGAAATCAAATTTTAAATTTCATAAAATTTAGTTCGAATAGCTTTGCATCAAGTAGCCACCTCTATTAAATTTAAAGTTGTAAAAGTGACCATGGCGCTTCAGGATTTAGAAGAACTTCTTTCTGTAATCTTTCAATAATAAAAGATATTGTTCTTCCTTTGAATAATAATAAAATTACTGTTATTGATGTTAGTGCTGCCATTGAACATAGCTATTTCAATTTCACCGATGTTAAAAAGACCTTAAGCCATTCTATTGGTTGGAATGGCGAGCTGATTTCATTGAACTTTTAATTACCAAAATTGTGAAGATTTGAAATTACGCGAAATTGGATTTGATTGATTAAATAACATTTCGGTTTTACATTTAAGTTGTTCCTGATTACCATTTTTGGGACACCCTGCCGTCCAACTTGTTGTCCGAATAAAGTAGCATATGGTTTTGATTGCCATATGGCATCATGTCTAGTTAATTAAAAGAAAATAGATATATCTAATTCTGCTTTATTCGTTATCTATTCAATTCGTATGTATACACTTCAATGTTTTAATTCATCAGCACAAATTTACCAATTTTGGTAATTCAATTGTGGCAACAGCTCGGATACAACAAATTTAAATATCCGATTTTGGGAAAACGTTATCTCACTAAACCCTGAGTAAAAAGAAGCCAAGGATGGAAAGAGCGGACTTCAAACAGCTTGTTCCTCAACTTAGATCAATAGTTAAATATTGATTTTTTTTTCTTAAATCAAGATTAACCAGTGGGTTGAGTTTTTGCTCTCGTTACTTCTATTACTGAGTCTGGCTACCTCATTATTTCCCAAAAGGAGTTTTGATTTCATAAAAACGTCCATGGTAATTTAAGAGAGCGTTAACTGATTTACTAAAACTTATTTTGAATTTGTAAACAAATTTTCCTTTGAACCACAAGGATTTATCGTAAGAAATTGAATTGTTAACTAAAGTAAAACAATAAATAATATTTCCTTATGGTAATAAGCCATACTTGATTGACCTTTTTAACTTCATCTCGAAACGTTTTATCTGAATACTTTCTTTAATTGCGCTTTATAACTTAAAGATTAAGCCAGACTCATGCCAATGAATAACAGACAATTCTAGGTGCAAAAGGTATTTTCGATATGCTGATTAATAGACCACCTCAGAGTTTGTGAGTAATATTTTGCTAAAATAACTGCCTTCCATTAAACGTTACTCTTTCATTTTCACAAATTCTTAACGGGTCTAGTTGACAAGTATCTTGTGGCAAAATTTGAAATGTAGTGTAGTTGAAAAGGATTGGTTGAAATAACAATACGCGCTTGAAAGGCAGTCAAATTCACTATGGCAACGGCAGTTTAAAGGCAATCAGCTCCGCTCTCTTTGCTGATTGGTGCATTCGATTATCAAACCTCTATGCTCATTGGTTGGCATTTTGAACTGTCCGTGTAGCTTTCTACAAAGTATGCAACTTTATTAGGAAAACAGTTCTATAACATAAATAATTCATTAACCCAATAAACAAGAACTTTCGTCAATTTTACGTCATTCTTAAAAACAGAAACCCTCTCGTTTTCCAAGAAACATTTTAATGTGCTGGGCTCCTTTATTATAGAAAATGAATATTTTATACAAAATATTATTCTAAAAGTATAAATGCCTATGGTCATTTTTTGTCTTCTATTAACCACTAATAGTCTGTACAAATAAAGTTTCAGCAAATTAATTTTTCCTTTATTCACACACTTAAACAACCAAATCTCAATCCTTTACTAATGATGAAGAGTATTTGAAATTAGACTAAATATTCTAATTTTAAATAGGTAAAGCTTATATTGACTCGAATTCTGTCTAACTTATTATAAGCTTTACAACGTACACCATATAATCACCAAAATTGAGGATTATTGAATAAAGGCTACTTATATTTTGCCAGTAACCTGTTATTTTCAACGATTTAGGTTGTGGTTCAACCAGGTCACAGGACAAAAGCCGATTTGGTCATCACCGAAGGTAATTATAACGGGGCTTTCAAAGTCGACACCCTGTTTGAAGGCATAATTTCAGTTGTACCTCGCGACAAGAAGGACAAGCCTGTGACACTTATAACCATCTCAAAATTAACCGATTTCTTGAAACCTGAAAAGGGCTTCCAACCAGTGCCGAATAAACCTGGTGCAGTTATATTCACCAATGAAGGCGTTTGTAAATGCAGCTATGGCATTGAACAGCATGTTGAACTCAAAGAAGAATCACTATAAATTTGAATGAATAAATTTGTTTTCCATATTTCCATTTTACCGTGCTGTATTGTATGTCGAGTAAGTTAGTGGTCTCCACGAAATAGTTAAATTTGAAAGTTGTTGATTTAATAATGAAAAAAAACAGTTTAACAATATGTCTTCCCTTTTCTGTAATCATCATATCATTTTAATGGGGACAAATTATGGTAACAGAGTATTAGTATTGAGGTATAAGTTTGATAATTATGTGAAACGTTAGAGTGAGGGATAACAAATCAAAGCCTAAAAGGATTGGCATGATCTACAAAGTTGAAGCATGTGTAATTTTATAGCTGGAAGGCAACGATAATCAAATATGTTGCGATGCCTAATAAAAGCTATTATTAATAAATGAGTGCTTCACATACAATCCGTCAACAAAAATTACAAATTTTGACAAATACAGAAACTAAATTGCGCTTACCCTCAAGGCACTTTGCATGCTTTAGGTAAAAAATTACTTTTAGGTCGTCACCATTTTACTGAACTTCTATTGAGGGATCCCAATATGTGTGTCAGAGAGCTAACTAATAAATAAAAATCCTGAAACGGAACTTCATTACCTCTCGTCAAAAACCCCTATGATCTAATTAATCCGGAATCGATAGAAGAGATTTGATTTATTGCCACTCGAAGCGGTTTATTCTCCAATTTTTTGCGAAATTTCCTCTGCTTCTATGCAAATTGGACGAATATAATAATTGACAGTAACATTGAGGTAAAAGGAAAATTTATTCCAGATTAGCACATGGGAGAGCAGTAATGGGTATATAAACTTTCGGAGAACCGAGTTCAGTTCACAGAACTTAGTGAGCTCCATACGAAACATTGTAGGTGTTCGTATGGACTCCTTTATATCAAATGGTAAGAATACACCAACTTGGTACGAAACAAAGAAGCAATAACTGCCAACACCATTCCGATAGTTCTATTTTCACCTAGTGTTGTAGCTACTACTTCATATGTGCAAATTTTGATCTTTTACATATATATATATATATATATATATATATATATATATATATATATATATATATATATGACATAACTATGATTAATAGCCTAAGACCGCATGTAGTTGTGCAGCAATCAACTATTTGATAAAAAATGCATTGATTAAATGAACATGCTGCTTGTATTTAAAGAGCAACGAAATTGAGTCGCATTTTAACAATAAATGGAATGTATGCCTAAAAGGTAACTAGTAAAGAAACAAATAACTGGGATCAAAAGATATAATAAATTATATCATTTTAGTTTAAAATTGCAAATTACACAATAATGGAATGATTCATAAGCATCAACTTTTAAAATAACGATATCACAATGTTCATGCAAAATGTATACTAGTAAAAAATAAAATAACCTATTTGAAATATAAAATTTGACTTTTTAAATATACTTTCTTTGTGTTCATAAAGAATTTTGTTCTTATTTAGTTGAAGAAATGGTTTTGTTATACTGAATCAAATAGTCATTTGAACCAACCACAATTAGTTTCTTGTATCGTCGGTGTGATTTTGCTCTTTTTCTCTCGTATCGGGCTTTCATTAACTTAGAATGGTTACAAACGGGGACAGTGCTGTTCAAAACAATGTTTTGATAAAAATGAATTTAAAAGAAGTATCCAGCTTGGCAGAGCAATTTGTTCTCCAATATTATACTGTAATGAACCAGTATCCTGAATTTTTGCATCGGTTTTATTCGAATGAATCCGTTCTCATCTATGAAAGTCAACCAGTTACTGGTCAAGTGGATATTAACAATCTCTTGACAAAGTCGAATCTGAAGGACACTCATGTACTCATCTTGTCTGTTGACGCTCTGAAAGGTCATGGCAATTCCGCAATGGTTCAGGTTTGTGGCGAGCAAAGCGTCTCAGGTGGACCGTATCGGCGGTTTATGCGAAGTTTTACTCTTGTTGAAAGGGGTCCAAACTCCTTTGCTGTAATTGGAGACATTTTCCGGTACCAGGATCGTGTCTATAAACGAGAGAAGCCATCTAGTAATTTAACTGGTAAGCTGCGTTTATTTAAATCGTCATTTTAGTTTCTGCAGAAACTGAGGCCAAACAAACTGTAAATAAACAATCCGCGAAGGCTCCACCAAACGGGGTGTCCGTCGACACCAAAAATTCTAATCGACATAAGCCTACAGAACAGAAAGCTGAAAAGCAGTTCTCAAAAAAGGCAGAAGCGGATCAGCATCCTAAGCCGACATCTCCCAAGGTTCCAGCTGAGCCTGCTCCACGAAAGCCTGCTGATCCTAATGTACACTCACAAATTACTCCTAAGCAGGAGCATATTGAACCTTCGTCATCCGCTCAGAATAAACCACAAAATCATCAAAACCCCAGTGTTCAGCAGAATCAGGTCTCTGAACAACTGGAAAAATCAACTTCAAATGCACCGATGAGCTATGCTCAACGGGCTTCCAGCAATACTCCTTCTACCGCTCCAGCAAGAGCAGTTCATCTAAATAAAACGGTGGCATCGGAACAGTCGGTTCAACCCCCAGCCAAAGTTGGTGGTGGTGCTCAACAAAGGCCTATGCGCGGTGGTGGTTTTAACAATTCTGCCTCGTCTGGACGTCCTAATAATCAGTTACATCATCAACAATCTGGCCCTTCCGTTAATAGGGAATCTAACGCTGAATTTTCTGATGTAAGTGGTTCAGGAAATAGAGCCTAATGGAATGGTTGATTCAAAGAATGCTTTTTGGTTGATATATTCATACTCTTTTGCAGGATAGACTTTGATAACTCGTTTTACTTTATTTATTTAATACATTAGCGTGCTTTTATACTGTCTATATTTTTCCCCAGAA